>PVJA010016678.1:0-43038 GCA_004027025.1 Myocastor coypus
AAAAAAGGGGGGGGGGGGGGGGGGGGGGAGGGGAAGTCGGGCCAAGGATCCTAGCCCAGCCGGCGCGCGGGCTGTGCTACCGGCTGGGACTCAGTGGGACTGGAACAGGAAGTTAGTCGCGGGAACGCAGAGGCGGGGCAGAGGGGCGCAGGCAGCTTACCCGCTGTGGACGCGCGAGCTGTGCTCTATTTTTTTTTTTAAAGAGAATAAAAAATAGTTAAAAACAAAGCATTAGAAATGGTAAGAATTTCACCAAATAAAACAATAGAAATTTAGCAATGGAGTTCAATAGGGTTATATTTCACAGTGTTGTCTTCAAATTAGTTGTTTAGATTACCAAATATAAGCATGCATAATTGGTATTAAAGGAATTATAAGAGGAAAAAAGAGACTGGGCATGGTGGTGCACCCCTATAATCCCAGCATTTGGGAGGCTGAAAACAGAAGAATCAGCATGAATCCAATCTGTGTTGTGAGATGCTAGAGAGCCTGTACTAAGTACATTAAAAATACATGAATAAATAAATACAAATCAAAAAGAATTAAGCAGTATAATTATCCAGGCTATCATGTATATGTAAATAAATATATCTTTTTCTCTTCTTTTGTTTTGGTCCTTCCTTTTCAATAGATTCTTTCTTACAGTGTATCTATTGTACCTTTCAGGTTTTACTTACTCTTTCAGGTTCTTACGCTGGTGAGATAATGTGATGTTTATATGTGCAGTTCTGATTTATATCAATTATGAGTATAGTCTCTAGTTGTATCCATTTACCAGTAAATGCCTTGAGTATCTTTTTTTTTTAAATATTATTTATTTATTTATTTATTTATTTATTTATTTATTTATTTTTTCTTGTTTCAGAACCTTTATTTGTTTATTCACTCATTTTTATGGCCAGCTCAGCCTGCCCCAAGGGCAGGGATGGCGCAGCATGTGGTGCCGGGGATCGAACCGCGGTCCCTGAAGCTGCCCAAGCTTTCCCAAGCAGGCGCTTTAGACCACTGAGCCATCCCTCCAGGCCCCTTGAGTATCTTTTTTTTTTTTTAATAGCTGAGTACTCTATTGTACAAATACAACATCTTTATCCATTCCTCAATTGTTGGGCATCTGAGTTGTCTCCAAGATCTTGCTATGAGAAACTGCGCTGCAGTAACCATGGTGCACATATATTACTGCAGTATGATGTCTTCAGTTCGTTTGGAAAAATACCCAGGAGCAGTGTAGCAAGGTTGAAGGGGACCTCAAATCCTAGCTTTTTGAGGAATCTCCACGCTGATTTCTATAGTGGTTATAATCGATCTGTATTCCTACCAGGGGAGAGTGTTTCTTTTCCCCAAAAGCCTCTCCGATTTGCATCTCTTGAATTACCAAATGATGCTGAACTTTTTTGTCATCTATTTACTAATTGTATTTCTTTATCTGAGAAGTGTATGTTCATCCCAGATGCACATTTTTCTATTCAGTCTTTGAATCTTGGTGGCTTGTTTTAATTTTTTTCTTTTTATGACAAAGTGTATAGGGTGTACAGGGTCTTGCTATGTAGATTGGACTCATAGTGGTCCTCCTGTTTTGCAGCCTGTCGAGTGCTGGGATAACAGGTGCACACCACCACACCAGTCTCAGTTTCATCTCAGCTTGCCCCAGGGGCAGGGCTGGCACAGCCCAGGGATCAAACCCCAGTGCTTTAATCCACTGAGCTATTTGGCTGACCCTTTTAAATTCTTCATTTGTTGTAGATAGAAGTCCTTTGTCTGAGGGACAGTCAGCTAAAATATTTTGTCCAATTTGTGGCTTTTCTTTTTACTTTGTTGGTGATTTATTTTGATGAGCAGAAGCCTTTCAAAAAGGTGAGATCCCAGTTAATGATTCTTTGCGTGACTCCCCTATAGTTTGGTGTTTGTTCATGATTGCTCTACCTACCTATAATTTGCTGCTTTATGCATGATACTCTGGTAGATTTCATGTTTCTCTTTTAATGTTTTTAGTCTTTGATCCTTTATTTATTTATTTTTTTGAGACAGGGTCTCTCTATGCAGTCCAGGCTGGCCTTGAGCTTACTTTTGTAGCCCAGGCTTTTCTCGAACTCGCACTGATCCTCCTGCCTCAGCCTCCCAAGTGCTGGGATTATAGGCATGTACCACCATGCCCAGCTTAAATAGTGCTTCTGCTTCTGCAGCTGCTGCTTCTTCTCTTTTTCCTCCTCCCCCTCCTCCCTCCTAGTCCCCCTTCCTTCCCCTTGTTCCCCCCTCCTCCCGCTTCTCCTCCTTCTTCTTCTACTGGGGTTTGAACTCACAACCTTGCACTTGCCAGGCAGGCACTTGTGCCATGGAGCTGTCTCCCCAATCCCTACATCCATTTTGACTGTAGTTTAGTGTATGGTGACAGATATGGGTCTACTTTTTCTCTTCACCATGTGAAAAGCTAGTTTTTCCAGCACTATTTATTAAAGAGATTATCTTCAACTAAATGTGTTTGGCTACTTCATCAAAGATAAGGTGGCTAAGTATGTTTATAGTTGTATCTGCATCTTCTTTCTATTCTATCGATCTGCAGGTCTGTTTTATTGCATGTACCATGTTGATTTTATCGTAGTAATTTGTAGTATAATTTCAAGTCAGAGATTGTAATGCTTTGTTGCCAAGTAGTGATTTTATATTCTAGGTCTCTTCTGGTTCCTAATCAGTTTGAAGAATGTTCTCTCTAGATCTGTGAGGTATACTGATGGTATTTTCATTGAGATTGCATTGAATCTGTGTAACAATTTTGGGAGGATGGCCATTTTCACAGTATTCTTCCTGTGCAGGAGCAAGGAATATCTTTGCATTTTCTGAAATCCTCTTCTATCTCTTTTTTCAGAGTATTACTATTTTGATTATATAAATCCTTTACTTTCCTTTGTGAAATTGATTCCTAAGTTTTTCTTTCCTTCCTTCTTTCCTTCCTTCCTTCCTTCCTTCCTTCCTTCCTTCCTTCCTTCTTTCTTTTTTTTTTTTTTTTTTGTCTTTTTGAGACAGGGTCTCACTATGCAGTTCAGGCTGGCCTTGAGCTCACTTTTGTAGCCCAGGCTGGTCTGGAACTTGCACTGATCCTCCTGCCTCAGCCTCCTGAGTGCTGGGATTACAGGTGTGTGCCACCACACTCGGCCCTTCTTTCTTTATGATGATGTAAAAGGCATAGTTTCCCTAAGAGATCTCTTGGTGCGTTCATTGTTTGTATATAGAGATGCTATTGAGTGGTGACTTTTTAAATGTAAGAGTCTTTTTTTTTTTTTTTTTTTTTTTTTTTTTTTTTTTTTTTTTTTTTTTTTTTTTTTTTTTTTTTTTTTTTTTTTTTTTTTTTTTTTTTGTCTTTTTGAGACAGGGTCTTGCTGTGCAATTCAGGCTGGCCTTGAGCTCACTTTTGTAGCCCAGGCTGGTCTTGAACTCACACTGATCCTCTTGCCTGAGCCTTTCAAGTGTTGGGATTACAGGCATGCGCCACCATGCCTGGCATTAAATCTAAGAGTCTCTTGATGGAGTTTTTGGGGTCTTCTATGGAGCATTATCATGTCATCTGCAATAATGATTTTACTTATTCCTTTCCAATCATTGTTCCTTTTATTTCTCTCTCAGTTGCTCTGGCTGATGTTTCCAGAATGATATTGAATAGGAGTGGTGACAATGGACATCTTTGTCTTGTTCCTGATTTTAAAGTGAAGGCTTTCAGTTTTTGTTCATTTTTGCTTGATATAGTTTGAACCATTCCTGCATTCTTAGGGTGAATTCCACTTGGATATATAATCTTCATGATTTGCTGCATTCTGTTTGCTAGTATCTTACTGAGGATTTTGCATCTATGTTCATTAGGTAGATTGACCTCTTTTTGGGAGTGGGTGGGGGAGTTGGGTCCTTCTGTCCTTTTGATATCAAGGTAATGCCTCCAGGAATGAGTTTGGTGCAATTGCTTCCCTTTCGATTTCATTGAAGAGCTTGAGAGGAGTTTGCCTTTTTTCTTTTCTAAATCTCTTGTAGAATTCAGCTGTGTATTCATCAGGACTTGGACTGTTTTATGGCATGCTGGTCATTTAATATGCTTGTGATAATCTCAATTCCTTTGCGTTTACCTAAGTATTATTCTTTGTGCTAGTAGATAATCTATTTTGGAGCTAAGAATAATGTGTATTCTGATGTAGGGTGGAACACTGTAAAGGTGTATTAAGTTCATTTCTTTATAAGTTTAGTATAGTTCTGTTATTTCTTTGCTGATTTTCTTGCCTAGTTACATTTGGTGCGTATATATTTATAATTGTTATCTCTTCTTGTAGTTTTCCCACAAGTATGTAGTGGCCTTCTTTATTTCTTTTAATCACTTTTGGTTTGAAGTTCACATTGACATTTTCACTAACCAGAATAGCTATCCCAGCTTTTTTCTGGTTTCCTGTTGCAAGGAGTATTATTTTCTATCCTTTGACATTCAGTCTGTGAATTTTATTTTGAGTTAAGTGTGTTTTTTGTATACAGCATATTGTTGGATTTTGTTTCTTTATCTAGTCTGCCAGTCTGGTTCTTTTGATTGGTGAATTGAGTCCATTTACAGTGATGGTTATAACTGATGTTTATTGGTTTCTCTTTGTTATGTTATTATCCTGCTCCAGGTTTCCTAGCTTTCCTCTCTTTTTAATTGTTTGTCCCTAAATTGTGGTCATTTTTGTCTCTTTCTAGAATATCTGTTATTACTCTCTGTAGGGCTGGTTTGCTGGTCATGGTTTTCTTCAGTTCTTTGTCAAGGAATTATCTTTTCTCTCCATTAAATGTGATAATTTTGTGGGGTATATAAGTCTCTCTTGGGGTCATTTTCTTTCAGGACGTGAGATACTACACTTAACTTTTTTTTTTTTTTGTCTTTTTGAGAAAGGGTCTCGTTATGTAGTTCAGGCTGGCCTTGAGCTCACTTTTGTAGCCCAGGCTGGTCTTGAACTCGCATCAGTCCTCCTGCCTCAACCTCCCGAGTGCTAGGATTACAGGTGCATGCCACCATGCCCAGCTTCACTTCAAACTCCTGATTTTATGGTTTGTGTTGATAAATCTGTGGTGATTATGATAGGCTTTCCTTTATTGGTGATCTGGTTCTTTAATAGCTGAAATTCTGGGATCTTGCTGATCATATATTCTGTGCTGTGTTTCTAATTTGTTGATCGAGTAATATGCCAATGTTCACATGGTTTCCAAGCATTAAAAACTAGGCATTATAGGGGCTGGGGAAATAGCTCAGTAGAATTAGC
Source organism: Myocastor coypus (assembly GCA_004027025.1). Lineage (NCBI taxonomy): Eukaryota > Metazoa > Chordata > Mammalia > Rodentia > Myocastoridae > Myocastor > Myocastor coypus. Next base: position 5,265 of record PVJA010016678.1, read on the forward strand.
ACTTACCTGGTAAGTGCAAGGTCCTGAGTTCAATCCCCAGTCCCACCAAAAAACAAAAGCAAACAAAAAACTAGGTGTTGCATGGATAGCGTCATCATTGACAGCAGTCTTGCACCATTATTGTTTTATTTTTGCAGACTGCTAAAACAAGTCTCATAGATTAAGTGGTGTATAAATAGATTTATTTGTCATGGTTGTGGAGACTAAAGAAGTCCAGTCTTAAGGTGCCATCAGAGTCAAAGTCTGATGCATACTCATTCATCATGGATTGTACCTTTTTATAAAGTTCTTACATTGTTGCAGGAAGACATAATTTCCCTTGGTCCTCTTATAAGAGCACCAGTCCTATTTGTGAAGGCTTCACCCTCAAGATTGAATCACCTCCCCAAACGTCTTACCTTTTTATATACCACATTGGAGTTTAGGATTCCAACATATGTATGTCAGAAGGAATACATTCATATCATAGCAGCTAGATTTTTCTGAATGTAAGGTTGTACTGATGCTAAAAGTTAACAAAGATTATGCTCTTTTTATTAATATGGATGTGGACAAACTACAGAAAACCAAGTTCTATACATTAATAAAAGTTCTATGCCTTAACAAAAGCTGTATCATGGTTAATTACCCTTTAATAAGTACATTTGATTACATCATTTTAGACTAAGGCAGGAAAATCTTTGAGAGTTTGAGAGTAGCCTAGGCTATAAAGTGGGCTCAAGGCTATTCTCAACTGTATAGCAAGATCTTATCTCCAAAAGACAAAAAAGGAAAAAAAAATTATGGTAAAACCAATAAAATAGTTATTCTTCCCAGGAATATACCAAGAGACATTTTCTATCCACTTCAAAGAAAATGTAAAAATCTAGGGGAAAAAAGAATGATTTCTCAACACGAAAACAGGTACCTTAGTTTAATGACCAGTATTGTATTTAAAGGGGAAATAATAAAAATTAAAACTGTAGCAAGGATGATTTTTATGACCATTTCCCAATAATACTACTCTGAAAGTTGAAACCAGTGTAGTTTGGGATAAAGCAGATATAGGGAGAGCTAACTGGAAAGAACACATTCAGTGAATTTATTGCTGCCTCATTTGTATGTGAGTTCCTACTGGTCTTATTCAGTTCCAACTTAACTGTGGGTAGAGGTTTGTTTTGTTTTTGGTTATCCTCTTGTGTCATGCTTTCAAGTTCCCTAAGGGTTTCCTCGGAAGGACTCGGTACCAGGACCAATGAATGACAGGTGACTTACAAGTGGAAAACCAGGGAATCTTGCTCTTCTTCCAGAACCCTGAAAGCCCTCATCTTTCATTTTTCTATTTATTTTCTCTTTGTATTATTACTTTCCATTCTGATCTCCTTTTCTCTCCCCATTTCTTTCCTTTTTGCCCTCCCTGTCTCTTATTTTCCCTCCCACTGTCCCTCCCTCCTATAAACAACTATGGGTAAGCATTCAGGAACTTGTTTGGCAATTTAAATCTAAGTTTGGTTTTGAGTCTGTGTTCTTGATCAGGTGATAAAAATAAAAATGGTCAGCTAACACTAGTGAAAAAGAATAAAGGATAAAAAATTTCCAGAAAACAACAATAAATACATAAGATCTAATCCTGCTATATTTACAACCAGAATTTATATGTAATATATAGGGTTCTTTGACAAGTGCTTAGATGTTAAGCAACAGTTCTTGGGAAACTTGTGGGTGCCAGTTAATCACTTCAGAGCATAATCAGTCTTTCATTCACCTTGAATATAATTAAAACCTTGTAGAAAATAAATGTCGCTTTACTAACCTAGCTTGGGACCTAGAAGTACCAGTTTGGTGTTGGTCACTAAGATTAACAATGTAAGAGATGTATTTTCCCAAAAGGAAAGTAGACTACCAATTTCTGTTTTTAAACAATGTGTTAGCCAGGAAACAAGTTGCTAATGGCAAGTCTAGTAGAAAAAGATAAGTATGTGGGATTCTATAAGAAAAGAAACCCATTAGCAGCAGAGGTAAAATTGGAACGTAGGGTTGAATGCTTTATTACTTGCGAGGCAAAAGGTCTGAGGGAAATGTTCTCAGGCTGGAAGAGAGCATATAGGAAACAGTAATGAAGTGGCCAGGTAAAAAAAGGCCTTGAATGTCAATTAGGGTACTGAAATTTAGTTTATAGGAAGTTGAGAAACCAAATCTAAAATGAAAAAATTAGAGGAAGAAGAATGTTATGTAAAGCATGTACTATAACCACTTTGCCAAGTGCCCTTAGCTTTCTTGTCTTTCCGGTCACTTTGAAAATGTTCTAGGTCAAAATTTTCCCATGATATTTCAGATCAACAGATCACTTGTGTAAGGTTAAAGTCATACTTGACCATCATGGGGAAAAACACACATACACACAACAAAAACAGCTCCAAAAACAACATTTTTGCTTCTCTTATGAAAGAACACAGCACCTTGAGTGTCTTTCATGAAGTTCCAAAACTTTCTCGTGTTACTAAGCAGGGTGGGGGCATATTTTCAGGCTTTCATGTTAAATGTTATTTAATGAGGTACATTCATAAAAGAAACAAATAGTTCAGTTCAAGTGAAATGTCATTAGGTAATAATTTCAGTTCTTTAAAAAAAACTTTTGATTTTTTTGTAATGGATCCAGCAGTGATCACTAATAATTTAAAGTGTTTTGTTGAAAATAAGAGGTAGAATTTTATAATACATGGGCAACCTGGATCAGACTTTTGGCAGTGAACCCACTGGTCACTCAGCATCATTCAGACACATGGCTACTTTGTGGGCTTTCTTCTGTGATGCAGGTGTGAAGGACGTGCTACTGCCAACCAAACTTTCCTGCTCAAGTCAAACCCATGCTACATTTGGTCAAGCCTTTAGATCTGACCTTTTAAAATATTGATGAGAACACAAATTGAACAGTGTAGTTTCATACATTTGTATTTTCTACTTTGAAGGATATAATTACTTTTTATATAGTAAACACAAGGAATAGGTGATAAGTTAAATGATATTACTGGATATAATTGGCAAAATCCAGAATGTGCAGAAGTATGAGAATACTTAGAGGAAAAGTGTAAAGATGAGAATATAAATTTTAGAAATTTAAAACCAAATTGAATGTGTGAACTTTGATCCTGATTTTTAAATAAAGGGAAATTTATAATAAAATTGGCAGACTTCAAATACTAGATATTTGGTAATATTAACAAATGGTTTTAAATTGAATTAATATAGTAGTTTACTAGATTCTGAGTCTTCCAGAGACACATATGAAAGATTTAGATAATATTGTATAATATCTTGGTCTTTTTTTTTTGTTTGTTTTTCTTTTTGACAAGGTCTCACTATTGTTCAGGCTGGGCCTTGAACTCACTATATGTAGCTCAGGCTGGCCTTGAAGTTATGACAGCTCTCCATTTAGCTTCCTAAATGTGGGACTTATAGGTACATACCACCATGCCTATCTTTGAATTTGTTTTAAAATAATAGAATAAGTACGAGCTCTGAAGAATAGTGGATAAATAACTAATACCAGATGTTGATGACTGCCTATAATAATTGGTGACTATGGTGTATATGTACACAATTATTTTTCCTAATGTTTCATGTTTGAGTGTTTTCTATTAGAAAATGATACAGGCCATCAATAGTGAATATTCAGAATTTGCAGACAAAGTACAAAGCATAAAATGAGATGTTTTATTTTCCCAGACTTCAGAGTTAACCACGACTAGACTTGCTGCATGGTCTTTGAGTCTGTTTTTCAAGACTAGTATATTCAACATGCACATTCAGAGACATTTAGGATGCTATTACTGTCTTTATAATGAAATAAGTTTTAGAAGGTGACATAATTCTTACAGAAACATCGTATAGTAACAATTATCTACACAGATTACTTTAGTGGTTAGATTATTATAGATAATATTTTTAGATTACTCTCAAAACAGTGATATGTGATTCAGTGGACAAATAGTTGCACTGTAAAATAATTAATATTGCCATTCATGTGACATTATTTCAGTGGAGCCAAAATAGAAGCACTGATTTTGAGGGAAGATCCAAAATATAGGGCAAATACAACTCAGATTTTTCTAGCAAATTCAAGTGAAAGGAGTGTTTAAAGCTGCCAAGATGTTGAGAAAGAATGACTCTGAAGGACCTCCTGTAGCTAAGTTGTGAAACTGTGTTTATGAAGAGAGAAAAAAGAACATGTAACTTTTTCCATGTCTCTGTTATGCAGAGCATTCCCCTGAGAAAATGGGGACAAGAGATCACAACACTGCATGGGCCCAGCTCCTGACACGCCTTCTCAAACTAAATGAATAATAGAATAACTCCCTGTAGACTAAATGGCAGCTGTTGCAGACTGAGAGAAACTTCTGCGGAGATTGCTCATTTTCCAGAGAGCAGATCACCTAACTTAGTGAAGAAGGCATACCAGGTGTGAATTTTCCATTCTGTCTCTGACCTCATCCCTCAGGTCTGATCAACTAGGCAGATTCTCAGGGTCTAGTTCAGAAACCTTCAGGTTATAGTGTCCCTCTTCAATCATAGCTACCTTACGGTGCCAAGCACCAACCCAGTGTAACATTTGCTGTACTCCAAATTAAATGAATGGTGGCAGATACCTTGGATGTATACTGGGAAGGGGATTGTTAGATCTGAGAACATGTTATTCTCACTCAGGCATCACATTCATCTATAGTTCCTCCGAAGCACTGGTATGTTGTGCTTCTTATGCTTTCCTTTTCTTCGGCCTTGTGCTGACATTAGTATAAGCACTCAAAAGATCTGTGAATGTGTTAAAAATACAGTATCAGAAGAGTGCAATATACCCTAAGGCAATCCTAGAGTAAGCCTCTCTGACAGCTAAAGTCACACAGGAAAGAAGCATAGTAGGTGTCAGTGGATAATGCAATTGGACAAGCAAAAGAATCTCCCTCTCCTTCCCCTCTTGTCTCTGTCTGTCTCCGTTTCTCTCTCCTCTCTGTCATTCTCTTTCTCCCCTGTCTCCCTCCTCTCTTTCATCTCACTTTCCCCCTTTTCCATTTGAAGTGATGCTCATTTATTGTGGGAACACTGATGTATCTCATGGCATATGAAAGACTAGGATCTTTTCTTTCTTTGTAGAGATGGGCTGCCTTCCTGAAACACCCTACTATGACTTTTTTGAAGCGTAGAAGATAGGACAGAAATGAACGGACTATTTGCCCTTGCCAATAAAAAAAAGGCATTACAAGAAAAAAAGAACATGGAAATTTCTGTATTTACTGAGAATATGAGGGTTATCTTAAGTAGGTGAGTGAACAGAAAGAAATATTTTGAGTGAAATGTGGGTGTTTATTAATCCTTTTGCTGGACAACAATATGGGGGTTTTGTTGACCCCAAGAAATCTTGAGAGTATCCATACAACTCATTGCCGCTAGGAATCATTTTTCTTTCCCCCACCTTCCCTTGCCTTCACACCATTTGCCTTCACACACAGCCATGCCCTGGACTCTGGTTAGAGTAAACTAGTTAAGAAAGGGAAGAACACTTGACTCATTTCAGGTCATAAAATCCACAAGGACTGCATCAGAGATTTGCATATGATGAAAAACAAACCTGTGAAATGCCATATTCCTATAAGCTGTACAGATTTATACCTAGATTATTAGGCAGGAAGAGTTCCATCCACATGAAACCAAGAGTGAAATAGATTCACAGGGAAATAAGGTAAGTTTAGCAAGGCTATTCTTGATGTGTGATTTCATGGTTTCACCTGTTCCTACAGCAAGTCCCCCCCACCCGTCATTTGGTTATGTGAAAATGAACACTTTTTGAGTAAGTGTGATTAACACTTATCCCTGTTACTAAAATCAAAACTAAAGACTGAAGTGATCAATCCAAATATAGATTGTTTTCAAAGTAACATATTTGAAATTAAGTGACCAATGTGTGCTGTCATTGACAGTTATAACTGATTTGCAAAAACTAATACTGCTCCAAATTTGGCTGACTCCGAATATATGTTCTACTAGTCGATTAAGTGAGGTATAGTGAACACTCAACTCTGATTCACTTTTTTCAGAGGGTTCATCTCTTAGCAGGTTCAATCATTACATTTATCTTTGTTTAATTATGTCCAGTTTTGAATTAGTGTGTAAAAAAATTGCTAATCAGCAATATGTATTATGTTCTACCAGGGACCCAGCCAGAGCCTTACATTTAATTCTTGAGGGTTCTTTTGTTAGTTTTGTGCCTTTTTCTCCAAAATTTTTGCCTGTTTTCACAGTTAAATAACAAATTAATAACAGCAAACTTCACTAGTTCCAGATTTATATCCAACAAATCCAAGCATCCAGTAAACACCTGAGACTTCAGATAGTACCAGGCTCAATCTAGTTTGTTTGTTCCAATGTGTACATACCTATTGTAAGGTTATAAATTTGGTATAGTAAGAAATGAACAACAAATAATAAAGTAGAAAATACGGGGCTGAGGATATAGCTCACAGCATAAGAAGGGCCTGAGTTCAATCCCTGGTACTGCAGGAAAAAAAAAAGAGGAAAGAAAATATGCTGCAATAAAAGTGTGATTTTCATCTTTTCATTTAAAGGAAGTACTGGGCCAGTCTGATAGCTCAGCAGACTAAAGTGCCTGCTTAGGCAGAGCACAACAGCTGGGGTTTGGTACTCAGCATGCTGTGCAAGCCCTGCACGCAGGGCATGCTGAGATGGCTATTGAGACTAGGTGTGGTGGCACTGGCCTATAATCCTGGCACTTGGGAGGTTGAAAATAGAATAATTATGAGTTCGATCTATGTAGTGAGACCCTGTCGATCCTGTCCTAAGTACAGAAAAAAATAAAATAAAAATAAAGGAAGTACTTTATGGCTTTTTTTTTTCTGCGTATCTGAATTGCCAGCATTACTATTCTTGCATCTGAGGTCATTTTGCAGGTAAAATAAATGTTACTTGAACACAAGCCCTTAGATACCAGAACAGTCACTCACATAACTGATACAGGTTATGTAGATGAAGGTGTCTCGATTTCTTTTCTCTTGTTGCTGAGACAAAGTACCTGATACCTAAAATTAAGGAAGAAAAGGCTTATTTAGCTCACAGTTTGTGGAGATTTCAGTCCAAAAACAGCTGGCTGCAAGGAAGAGTGGCACATAGCAGAAAGCAACGGTTTGTGACAGCGGAAAACAACAAAATCAGCAAGAGCTAGAGGAGAAGCTGCAGGAGCAAGCCTCTTTCCCTCTCTTACGTTGTGTGTGTGCAGGCTACCTGCTCCATGATAAGTATAGCACTTACATCCATAAGACTAGCGTTGGACCATAGATAATCAAAAACTTTAAGAACCTGCCTCATGGCCAAATGAGGCTTTCAGGGAACATCTAGACACAAACCATAATATTCTGCCCCCGGGACCTCCAAAGCCTCATGCAACCCCTTTATGCAAAAGACATTTTAGTTCATCTCTAGCAGTTACTGAAAAGTCCAAATTCTAAGTCTCCTCCAAGATGTAAAGCAAACTCTTAGCTGTCGGCCCTGTACTAATGAAAAGTTAAATACTTTCAACATTCATTGGTACAAGACAAATATTATCATTCCAAAAGGTATAAACAAGGAGACCAAAGCAAGTCCAAAATCCAGCAGAGCAAACACAAGTCCTATAGTTTCATATTCAACATTTTAGGCAATCTGGCAAGATGTGAGTTCCCTGTGGCTCCACCTCTATGGCACTTTCAGTGTTTGTAGCTCTCTCCCATGGCTTCTCTCTTTGGCCCACACTATTGAAACACCCCCACTATTCGTAGATGGTCCACATTTCTGTCTTTTCTAAACTTCAGGGTTGTCCTCTGCACTTTTGACTTTACACACACTGCCCTCTCAAGGACACACTGCCTGGTCTTGCAGGCATTCTTCTGAAATCTGGGCAGAAATCTTGTATTCTGCGTGCTTCTAAAACTAGCACTATGTGGATGATGCCAAGATCTGCTGCCACCTAGTGCAGTAGCCAAGCTTCTCTCTCTTAGCTGTAGGGATTGAGTGCCTGGATCACTGAGTACTCTGAACCTGATTCTGAGGAATAAATTATGCTGCTGACGTTCTGGAACCTGGTATAGACACCACTGCCATTCTGAAACATGCTCTGGACTTTCTCCTCAAGGCAGTCTTTTAGTTTTGCACTTTTAAGGCTGCAATGGGTGGGTACTGGGTGCTTCTTATGATGTGTTTGGGCTACCTCTTGCTCCTCTTCAGCAATCAAGGTCTCCTCAGCTCTACCTTTGCAGTTCACAATTTGCCTGGAACTTCCTTTCTGGCAAAATTCACATTTTAAATCATCCTGCTGGGCTCTTTGCTCTTTTTTTTTTAATGTTATGGCTGGCTCAGCCTATCCTGGGTGTGGGATTGGTGCAGCATGTGGTGCTGGGGACCAAACCACAGTCCCTGTGGTTGCCTAAGCTTGCCTAAATAGGTGCTTTAGACTGCTGAGCTATCTTGCCAGCCCTCTTTGCTCTTGATTTGCAGCATAAATCTGGCTAAAAGCCCCAAACAATAGCCATGCCACTACCTCAAAATTAGACTGCTTTGAAATTTCTTCTGCCCATTGGTTAGTCCACCAACTTAATCCTAGTCTCAGGTGGAGACTCTGGACACAAGCAAAATACAGACAAACTTTGTGCCATGCCGTAACACATCATCTGGAGTCCAGCACTCAATTCAATCCTTCCTAGCAGAAACCTTCCAAGCCTGGTGTTTAATAATAGGATTTCTATCAGCCTTCTGGTCTTTGGAGCTCTGAGTAGAATCTCCTATACAGAACAGCCTCAGGCATTCCAGCTCTACTCATTCAGGTGACATCTCTGAACCTTCTCAAACTCTTCTAACAAGCCATTCCCAAAAGCTGTTAAAACACATGGTCCGGTATAGTCACAGCAATGACCCCATCTTTCTGGTATCAAGTTTTGGGGATTTTGCAAGGGGAACAGTACAATACAGACACATATTTTGTAAGATCATGTATAGTAGTCATTCAAAGAATCATATATAAAAATAGTGCAAGAAACTTGTCCACACAGTGAAGACCAAAAATCCAGCTGAGCGCCTGAATCACAGGATAATATCCCACATGACATGAGTACAGCTGAAGACCTAGAGCTCATAATAATGTCTCCCACAAGTCCAACTGGAGGCCTAGAGTGCGTGACAATGCCTCAAGGCAGGCCTATTTTATGGATCTGCACTGGGAATGCCTAAAGGTAAGTGGTGGAAGCTAGAAAGTCTGTGCCAGTGAAGGATCGGGGCTAGCAGGCTGAGGGATCTGAAATGGAGCCAGGAAGTTGACATTCAAAGTAAGAACCAGAGCTCACCCCAAAGGTACCACAGCTATCCCCATCAACAGTGAGGCCCCTAACTCCTCCAACAATGTGGAAAGCTGAGTTCCCATCAGGAAAGCAAATGTGACAAGCTTCTCAAAGCAAACCATAGCCATTCTCAGCAACAGGAAGGTAATGAGTTCCTTCAGTGATAAGAACAGCCAAGTTCATCAGGAAAGCCAGCATAACAAGTTCCTCCAAGAGAACTAATAGCTCCCTAATGTCTCTCAACAGCTTCTACCTGCTCCTGCTTCCGCTCCCACTCCTGCTCCTGCTCCCGCTCCTGCTCCTGCTCCCGCTCCTCTAGCTCTGCCTCTCATGCTGCCAGCACTAATCCTCAGGTGGGTCTTCTACACCCAGCACCATGCTCGCTCAGTTCAGCTGGGTGTTACAAACTGACCACAAGTTGTTAATCCACCAGAAAAGAGATGATATTTGTCTTAGACAGAAAGGAGAAGAAATGCTTTAGATTTCATCATGCTTCTTAAAATGGGACATAATTTAAAACAGATGAATAGTTTATTTCTGGAATTTTCCACTTAATATTTCTGTGGCAGACAGCAGGTGATGGAAAATTCAGAGTAAAACTATGGATCTACATGTTTATACATCCACCCCAATTCCTTCATTCCAATCCTTTTTTTCCTGCTTCCTCAGATAAATGTGAAACTTTATTAGAAGTTCATGGAAATTTTGCATAATGAAATGATTTTGACTGTACAAGTTAATGAACCATATGATTGAATAGGATTGTTTTTTCCTAAGTGTTACAATCACCTAAGGTGCCAGGTAACAACACACACTTGTAATTCCAGCACTCAGTAGGCTGAGACAGGTGCAACATAATCACAAATTTGGAGCCAGCCTGGGTTACACAGTTGAGTTTGAGGCCCGCTTACTACACAGCATAACCCTTTCTCAAATAAACAAGAATGGCAAACAAAGAACGGAGGAAGGAAGAAGAAGGAAGGAAGGAAGGAAGGAAGGCAGGAAGGAAGGAAGAAAGGAAGGAAGGAAAGATGTTTAATGAGAGATGTCTAAAGCATTAAGTTTTCCAAAAAGGAAAGATATACACAGTATATCATAAAATAGTATATGGTTTACAGACTGGAGTCTTTCACTGAGAAGGTCCTCATTATGTTATGTTTCAGTAACAAAGGCAGGCAACATGTTGGCACTTTCTTGGTCTTACAGCTGAAATCTTCCTACTGCTTGCCTAAGTTACTTGCCTAAGTTACTTACCTAAGTAACTTGAAATTATCTCATATCTATGAATTGAAAAGTATTTCATATAGCATATCTGAGTTTTACAAACAAAACATGTTTAATAGGATAACAAGTGACATTCTAAGTTAAGAAAAATCTTGGAGGAAAACAAAGTTGAGAAAAATTGAGTAAGAAAGGTGAAATGGTTTCTGCATTTCAGGGCTTCTCTGAATCCTCAATATGGTTCTATATACTGAAAATTTATCAAAGAATTTTCCATATTTTGCTCTAGGTATCTTCTTGGGAAGGATATCATGAAACAGGAATTCTGTAGTACCTTGGCTCTGTATATATAATATCCACATTCTCAAATTCAACCAACCATGCACGGAAAATATTTTAGAAAAATTGAATATGTATTGAATTTGATTATTTTCAAAAGTGTGGCCAATTTAACAATGTTAATTATCCCAATCCATGAACATGGGAATTTTTTTTTTAATGAGCAGAACGTATTTATAGAGGGAAAGAAAGCTCCTGTCAGAGAGAGGGACAGGAGGGGGGGAGTCCTGAGTCAGTGTCTCCAGGGGAGAATTTGTAAATTCTTTTTTCTTCAAATTCTTTATTCCATGTCTTATAAGTTTCATTGCAGATAACTTTTAACTCTTTGATTAGATTTCTTCTTTTTTTATTTCTTTTTTGTACCGGAGATCAAATACAGAACTTTGCACTTTCCCAGCAGGCGCTTATGTTACTGAGCTATTTCCCCAGCTTAGGTTTGTTCTTAAGTGTTTTTTTTTTTTTTTTCCACACCTATTATTATACATGGTTTGTTTTCCTTAGTAAATTCATTACTTTTGTGGGAAAAGGAGCCTATTTGGCTTATTTACTTTGTATCTCACTAATTTGCTTAGAAGTTCTGAGACACTTTAAGTGGATTCTAGGGATTTTTGGGCATAGAGTCTTATCTTCTTCCTACAGGAATAACTTACTTCGTTCTTATTTGTATCTCTTTTAATTTTATTGGTTTATTTCTCTGGCTGATTTTCAGCACAATACTGAGTGGTGAAAGTGGAAGCTCTAGTCTCATTCTCAGTTTTGTTCCATCAGTATGATGTTTCCTATGGTTTTCTATATGTAGCCCTCATTGTGTTTATGTAAGATTCTTCTTGACATAGTTTATTCAAGGTTTTGTTATGACAGTTGTTGAAATTTTTTCAAAAACTTTTTTTCTCTATAGGTTGAAATGATCATGTGCTTTTTATTCTTAACTGTTTCTGTAGTGAACTATATTTATTAGTTTGTGTATGTTAAACTATTCCTTTACCATTCGGATGAAATCTACTTAGCTATACTGTACAATATTTTCAGTGTGATGTGGAATTCAATTTAGAAGTATTTTGAGGATTTTGGTATCTATGTCTACCAAGAATATTAGTCTAGAGGAAGTGCAAGATGGCCACCGCGGAGACACAGGAGCTGCTGGAGCAACTGGAGAGGGAAGATGCCGATAATTCTGAGACGAGTATAAGTGAAGAAAATGGAGAAGGATTAGAAGACTGATCTCAAAATAAACACACAAAACACATAAACACAGAAGTAAACACAAGAAACATAAACATTCCTCGGAAGAAGAATAAAAGAAGGATAAAAACATAAGTGTAAGAAACACAAAGGAAAGAAATTCTTGATGCCTCTGACAAAGAAAAAGAAAAAAAAAAAGCATGTCTCCAGCATAAAGAACTAAACTTGATGATTTAACTTGCCAAGCCGGCACTTGTGCCACAGAGCTATCTCCGTGGCCCCAGGAGGGCTTCGATTAAAGCTGAACTTGATAAAAGGCTGATAAAAGGAAAGATCCAGTCATTCCCCCCCCCCCCCAGAACCAGGGATTGAAATCAAGCTCTTGCACTTGATAGGGAAGCGCTTGTTCTACTGAGCTATCTCCCCAATCCTGAAAGATCCAGTCTTGGATGGAACTCATTTTACAGTGCTATGAGTTTGGCTCTGAGGAAAAAGGAGAGATTCATGAAAAGGTGAGGAATGGGAATAGGTCTAGTACTAGGACTTCAAGTATAAAGAGGGAAATTTGAAGTGATAGACAATAAAAATAGAACAAAAAATGAAGTAAAAGCAGGTCCAAAGAACGGACTAGACATACATTAAAAAAAAGTAAAGGGGGCATTGAAATAGCTGATGAGAAAACCATGAGGAACAAGTCCAAGGAGATAAGGAAGTCCCAGAGTGCCTCCAAGAGAAGCAATCTCAATACCAAAGAAGAAAATCAAAGTTCCCCATGCTTAGGAGGTGGTCTCAGCAGAAAATTGGCAAGGCCAGAACTCCCACTGATGAGAAGGTTACACTAGAAGAGAAGAGTAAGATAAAAGATAGGAAAAAATCTCCAGTTATAAATGAAAGTAGAATTGGAGATAGAAGTTGTCTTAGTTACTTTTTACTCATTGCTGGGACAAATACTCAGCACTCAAAATAAAGGAAGGAAAGGTTTATTTAGCTCACAGTTATTGGAGGTTTCAGTCCATTCTCGGCTGGATCCAAGGCTGAGTGACACATGGCAGTGAGCAGCAGTTCCTGGTGGCGGAACAGCAACAATGGCGACAGAGGCAATGGAACAACCAGGGAGCAGAGAGCAACAGCATGTGTCTGTCTCTGTCTCTTTAAATTACATCAGGTTCTCTGCCTTAGCCTATCTGCCTCAAGCCACACCTATAATTCCCAGCAGTACTTAGACCCATAATCTCATCAGTACTAAAACACAGAATCTCAGTGCCTTATGAGTCAAGTCTCAAACTCTAGAAGTCCCTGCCCCATGATTGCATGAGGCTTTGAGGGGACAACTGGACATAAACCATAACAGAAGTAAAAAGTCCAGATCCCCAGTTGACCTGTGAGGTAAATCCAAACAGAAGGCCATGATCCGAAGAGAAAATATCAAAAAGGTCTGAGGTTGATAAGGAGAAGAAGCCCATTAAGTCTCCCTCTAAGGATGCTTCTTCTGGGAAAGAAAACAGGTCAACCAGTAGGGGACAGGGTCACATTTGTAAGAGAAGTCTGTCTCCAAAACTGCATGAGAAATTCAGAAGAAGTAGATCTCCTCTTTTGAATGATGGAAAATTTAAACAGAGGAAATCACTTTGCCAAACTCTGTGTTCAAGTAAAAGAAGCACTTATAGAACAGAAACAAATACAGACACAAGCAACTGTTCAGAAATATAAGTACCTGGCTGAAGATAGCAATGTGTCTATGCTGTTGGAGCCCAGCAGTCCCCAGAGCAGCACTCAGATGTGATCGCCCTCTCCAGATGACATCCTGGAGTGGTTCATCACTGATGTCAAAGTTCACCACTGAGCAGGAAAATGTTGACACATTTGAGGCCTTAATAAAAACCATGCATAATCTTAGGACAGTTGAACAGAATTTAATGGTTCATCTCAAAAGAAGCTATTGGGACCTGACATGTTTACAGAATCTGATATGTTTGCTGCATATTTTGATAGTTGTAGTCTTAAAGGGCATGGCATTAGAAAAGATATCAAAGAGAACCTTAGCCTCAGAGATAACTGGACTGATGCAGATGGCTATTACCAGGTGAATGCAGGTGAAGGCTTAGATAAGTGTTACAACATGTATGGCTACACTGGGCAAGTTGTCTTCAGCAAAGTTGTACAGGTGAGAGATAATGCAAGAGTGAACAAAGAGGTAATCATGAAGATCAACAGGAACAGTGAGCTCATGCAAAAGACTGGCCTAAAAGAACTGAAGTTCTAAAGAAACTAAATGATCCTGACCCCGATGACAAGTTTCACTGCATGTGGCACTTCAGACACTTCTACCACAGCAGCATCTGTGCCTCATGTTTGAGCTTTTCAGTATGAATTTATGGGAGGTATTAAAAATATGTTAAGGATGGTTTTCATATTAAAGTTATAAAACCTTATAGTCAGCAGCTGCTTCCGGCATTGAAACTCCTTAAAAGGCACAACATTCTACATTCAGATATCAAGCCAGACAACATCCTGGTTAATGAATCCAAAATGATAGCAATGTGTAATGCTAAAACTATACTTGGAATTCCTGTAATTCTGGTCTTTTAGATGCGCGTTGCTTCTAATGTAATTTCAGCTATTGATATACTCTCTCTCAAATAAATGGTTGTTTTACAAGAAAACAAGAAAAGGTATTAAAAGAGAGTAAGAGAGAAGGAAAAATGCCATAGGATTGACCGGCTACAATTTTGTATATGCTTAGATTTCTAAATTTCTGTGTAAAAATGCGTAACTACTTTTATCATGTTCTATAGGCATTTATTAGAATATCAATGATTGATGGAAATACTGATTCCAAGTTGAGTCTAAGATGTTTAATATTCAGAAAGACAGTGATGTTAAGCTCAAGTACCTATATTATAGAGTAATAGTATCATTAAGCTTCTCTTCTGGAGGGTTAAGACTGTAAGTTTATAGGCCAAACATTTGAGAAAAAGAAGGGTTGCAAGGATTTCCAATATTTTGGCCCTAGCCCTTCAAGATCAGTGAGGTCTCCGGACATAAGAGAATCTGTACTATAACATCGTATAACTCAGTGCTGTCCCAAATTTTCTGTTGGAGATTATGGGGCCTCAGAGGAAAGGCATTGATGATGTATATTGTGCCTAAGCAGAGTCATCTAGAGAGAAACATTCTCTGAGGCTTTCACAGAGAGCAAATTTGTCAAGCAATGGCCATGACTCATCCAGATGGCTGACAATAGCAACAGTTCTGCAAAGCACTGTACATGGTTTCAAAGTAAATCCTGAGGGGATTTAACTTATTTTGAGAGATATAAAAGTTGCATGTTTTGTTATACAGGTCTTGTTTTATCTTGCTCTTAACCACAGTAGAAAAGTTTAACCACAAGGCTTATAAAGTAAAGCTAGATTAGTATGTTGAGCTGTAAAAGGCTTAAATCAACAGCTTCTGACATTGCCAGTTCTGCCAATAACCCACTATGATTATGGAATATTGGACTATGTATACAAGTACTTTCTCTTAGTTCAATGAGAAGAAATTTTTGTATCAATAATGATTAGAAAAATTATCATGTCTGCATTGTGTGCTCTAAATAACTACTATGAGGACAACAACAACAACGAAATGGTTTTAAAATAATCAAAGACATAAAAATGATTTTAAAGCTCTGTGATTTTGAGTTTGCTTCCCACCTTGTGGATAATGGCATAACCCCTTACCTTGTCAGTAGATTTTACTGGACTCCTCACATCATTGTAAGTAAAAGCTATGACAACAGCATAGATATGTGGTCTATAGGCTGTACTTTATATGGGCTCTATACTGGAAAAAAATTTTATGTTCTGGTAAAACCAATAACCACATGTTGAAGCTTGCTATGAATCCCAAAGGAAAGATGCCATGGAAGATGATTTGAAAACGTTTATTTAAAGATCGGCATTTAAAAAGAAATAAAGAAAAGAATTAGCAATGAGACAGTTTCGCCACAGGTTAGTAGGACAGTTCCAATAATTACATATTGTTGTCTTTGTTTAAGATCAGCATTTTGATTAAAATCTCAACTTGATGTACATAGAGATGGATAAAGTAACAGGGGGAAGCAAGTTACTGTCATGAGCACCATTAATCCATCTAAGGATTAGTTGACTTGACTGAGTGCCAGCAACTTCCTGAAGACAAACGTAAAGACGGTATACCAGCTGAAGTATTGGGTGGACCAGATTGTAATGTTGGACTCAGCTGAACAAATTAGCATCACCCAGGCCCTGCAGCATGCATTCATCTAGGAAAAAAATTATTTATTTATTTTCCATTTATTTATCTATTTTTAATACTATGGGCAGCTCAGCCTGCCCTGGGGGTAGGGCTGGTGTAGCATGTGGTGCTGGGATTGAACCATAGTTCTTGCAACCACGGACCCTGCACTTGCCTAAGCTTGCCTAACCAGGGACTTTAGACCGCTGAGCCATCTCGCTGGTCCCATCCAGGAAAAAATTTAAACAAGTGAAGAAACTGCAAGGATGTGAGTAATTAGATATGAAGACTAGAGAAATTTTACAGCAGTTTATTATTAATGTCCATAATTTACAAATATTTCTCTAATAAATTTGTGGAAGCATGATATATTTGAATTAATACCAAGGGTATTATTTCTTTTAGAAATATTAATCTGTTTTGTGTCTTATGTGAAGTTTGACTGCAGAATTATTTTAATTGCCAAGACTGCACAAAATTACAGTGCTAATGTATATGGTTGCAGTTCACATAAAAGACAAAAGCATCTGTCATAAAATGAGTGGTGGATGACTCATTGTTAGCAGACTTGGCTTCATTTTGGTCTTCAAATGCAATGGCCAGCAAAAGTGCTGTTTATATTCATGTTTTCCTAGGTGTATGTGTGTGCAAGCCACGGCAGCCAGTTCTGGGTATAGACAGTGCTGAAGGGGGTCTGTGTCTTCTTGAGCCTGCTTTCAGGGATGTCACCTCTTATAAACCAGTTGTGTACAGCACTTAATACAGTGAAGGTAAGGTACCATCAGCACCACTGGTATTTTAAGCCATTATTTTATTGGAATAATTGACAAATAAAGGATTTTAGCTTTGTAGCAGAATTCCCCGCATGTATGATAATTGATCTTGTTTTCTTTTTTTTTTCTGTTTTTTTTGTATTGCAACTGTGGCATTTCTGTTCTGTTCATTGCATTTAAAATTTGAAAAGTATGCACTTGATGGATAGCATGCATTCAGTGTAGTTTCTTATTAACTTTCCTTTTTAAAAATCATCTTGCTATAGATTTCATAGACATTTTGTTAAATATAGTTCCTAGTGACAATGCAGTTTTCATTTACTAATTACAAATGCTGAGACCTGATTCTGAAAGTCCCCATATTTAAAGGTCAGATAGACAACATAATGAAATTTTTAACTGTTTGCATGTCATTTTGAAAGTGTACTGCTTCATGGTAGCAATGTTTTTCATTTGTTCATTGTTTTCATTATTCGTGATCATGTTGTCTTTCAATACAGACATACGCCT
This sequence comes from Myocastor coypus, assembly GCA_004027025.1. Classification (NCBI taxonomy): domain Eukaryota; kingdom Metazoa; phylum Chordata; class Mammalia; order Rodentia; family Myocastoridae; genus Myocastor; species Myocastor coypus. Next base: position 22,900 of record PVJA010016678.1, read on the forward strand.
TCCGCTTCTGAGCAAGGTCGCTGCTTTTTAAAAGCGGTAATTACTTGTCTACCTTTTATTTCTTGTGTAAATCAAGCTTTTCTTTAAGAATGTGGCTTTATTTTATTTATTTATTTTTTTTTTGTGGGACCAGGGTTCGAACTCACGACCTTGCACTTGCCCAGCAGGCACTTGTGCCTCGGAGCTATCTCCCCAACCCCTCAAGAATGTGGCTTTAAAGCATAGTTTGTGGCATAAAACAGTTGACACTCACTTACTGTAAAGTGAAGATGATTCTATTGCGTGTGAAGTGGACCAGGCAGATTTCTGTATGTTCTCAGAATGCATCATTAGATAACAAAGTCTTTTGTGAACATGGAAGACAAAAAGAATATTAGTCTGCACTCTTCTATTTTCCTTTGTTCTGATATTGTTGGACCTTATTTTTCTGACTTAACTTGTCTTTAAATTTGTCTTGTCATATCAGGGTATATGTACTCTTGCTTGTTTTTGGATTTCATTTGATTAGATTGTCATTTTTCATTCTTTTAATTTCAGTCTGTGTATGTCTTTGCTTTTGAGATGGCTATTACAGACAGCATATATATATATATATATATATATATATATATATATATATGTTAAACTAGTGTGCGTAGTTTAATTGTAGATTTTTGACCATTTGTTTTCAGGGCTATTGAAGGCTATGTACAAGTTCCTGCCATTTTGCTGTTTTTTCTTCGAGTAGTTTTGAATGACACATATTCATTTTATCATTTATTCATCTTTAGTTTTGACAGTTTACTGAATTGATCATGTTTGACTTCTTACTGTTCTCATTTGATTGTTTACTCAGCTAGCAAAATAAATTTTCTCATATACTTTCCTGATTGTGTTTGTCTTGCTTCCTTTTTTGTATTTTCTAAAATATCTTCTGTAATGTTCAATTACTAGTCATGAATTGCTTTAGTTTATGTCTGTCTATCTCAAAAGGTATTTATTTCGCCTTCAATTTTAGAAGATAACCTTGCAGGATATAGTAAGCTAGAGGGGCAGTTATTTTCTTTTAGGACATGAACTAATCACTACATGCCCTCCTGCCCTTCAGGCATTCTGCTGAGATGTCTGCTATGACTCTGATATTTGCCTTTGTGAGCAATTTTCCCTGCAGCTTTCAATAGCCTTTGTTTGTAGTTTTTGAAGTGTAATTATTTTATAACATGGGGATGTTCTTCTCTGTTCATGTATATTTGGAGTTGTAAAACGGATGCTCATATATTTTTCAGGATTTAATTTTCTGCTATTACATCACTAAATAGCTTTCCTGTGCCTTCAATTTATAGCTCAGATCCTTTGTGTAAACTGATTAGTCTCAGTCTTGTTCCACTGTTCTTGTACATTCTAGTCATGCCTCTTTTTATTAATACTATCTGGATGTGATAACTCATCAAATTTGTCTCCTACCCTATATTTTCTCCCACCTCATTTAGTCTATTAATGAAGCTTGAGTTTTTTGACTTACAGAGTTCAATTTCAAGATATCTCTTTGATTCTTTTTTCATGATCTATCTCTCTATTGAGGTGTGATTTCACATTTTCTATTATGTTAATTTATTCAGTTGTTAATTTTTGTCCCTTTGGAAATCATTGATCATTTTAAAAAAGTCAGTCTTTTGAAATTCTTGGCACTTTATCTTTGTATTCAATTACTGAAGAATCACACATACTTAGAGGAACCATGTTACCCTGTTTTATCACAGTTCTTGTGGTTCTATGTTGATTTATGACAGTACCAGGAGTTCATCTCAGGACCTTGCATTGCCAGGCAAGAGCTATCTAATGAGCTATCTCTCTGGCCTTTTGGTTCTACGCTGAGATTTGTGCAGTTTTTGAGATGGGCATCTCTTCCACTTTGGCATGAGTGTCTTCTTGAAAGCAGTTTCTCTTGAGGCTTCAATCCATAGCACTTCTCAGAGAATAAATAATGAACTGTAGTAACAATGGCCATGTGAGGGGATGCCAGGTGTGGAAGTACAGTAGCAACCAATTAAAACCAACAACACCAACAATAGAAAAGGACAAATGTTGGGAGCACCTGAAGCTGTAATATATGTTCCATTAGGGAAAAACTTCTTATGTATTATATAGACATGATTGGTTTAAAGGGTTATGTTATATCAGAATGAAAATTTAAGCAGGTTACAAAATGTCTTCAGGATTTTCATGCTCCAGAGTTATACATGAGATGGCTCAGTAGTGTGAGCACTTACCTGGCAAATGCAAGATCCTGAGTTCAATCTCTGGCATAGGGGGAGAGTAAAAGTTACATTTAATCTAGGGTTCTAAATAGTTTCTAAACAACAACAGCAAAAACCCCACAAAGCTATGTGTGGTTTTGATTTCTAAATTTTTATATACATAATTGTTGTCTGTTACTATTCCATAGAGACTTAAATATTATAATATCCATGGTTCTTAGAAAATAGCAGTTCCATTTTATGTCTAAGGTGTGTGATACTCAGATAGATACTAATGTTAAGCTTACAGCCTTCATTCCAGGGTAATGTCATTGGAAACCTAATAGACAAAGTTATGATTCATGCATATATGTGTGTGATTCACACATAATGGTATCTAAAGTATTAGCTAGGTTTTTATTCATCATAGACAAGTGCCAAAATATTCTTATTAAACACCTTGTTAGTACAAAAGGCAATTAAGTAAGACCACCAACCATATATATGCATTTAATGTTTTAACTGAAAATGAAATTTAAATCATTTACTTAAATATAAAAACAAATGACCACTATAGACACTTGAAAATCATTTATTCAAGGCATTTTTATATAATCTTGCAAATATAGTATAGCCATATAATAAAAGAATATGAAATAATAATATGAAAATGCAGAGGAGAATAAAGCCAGTGTCTGGGCATTTAAAATAGAAGCTCTTCAAAAAAGTTACACATTTCACAAATACTATTACAGAAAAATTTTGGAGAAACTACAATTGCCTTAAAAACATACTACCAAATGACAGACTGCTGAACTGTATGTTATCTATATGTTTACATCCTGTGAGCTAATACTTAATGCATTTTACATTCAAGTTCAATTAATTCAGCACCATTTTAGCTCAAAGAATGAATGCAATGCTTTATGACACAAGTGGGCCAGAACTTTGGGTATCTGGGAACGAAATTTAATTTGCAGATGTAATATATTGTGAATATAAATCAAAAAATACAAAACAAGGAAAAAGGGTACTTTTAATATTTTAATATATGTTATTTTTAAAGAAAACTTCTTAGAAACAAAGTATCTCATAATCAGAATTTCAGTCTTCTAAAAGTTATCTCAGTATCAAAAAAGTCTTAGTAAACTGTGTTTTCTCTAAAATTTAAGCATCTGTAATGTTTATAAATGTAACCATCTTATGAGATTTCAAAGAGCAAAAATTGTTATCACAAATAATTCCTAGTGAACAATTACATAGAACTTGTACATCAAATTATCATATAAAAATATAGATTTCTGAAGGCCAAGATGTATTTCAGCCAGATGTGGGCTGAAGAATTATTAAGTCACTAATATGACAGGTAGTAAGTTTATAAAATTATTTTTCCTATATTCCCAACCATTAAAAAGCTCAGTACTCGGTGTTTGTTGAATTGTTTCTATATCCTTAGTTTAGTAATAATGAATTGTGTTCTTTTCATTATTGGTAGCCCTCACCTGATAATCATTATTTGTGAGTTTTGACATTTATTCAAAGAAAAGACTTCATGTAAGAGTTCATATAAGTGTAGAGGGAACATCAACGAATACAAGACAGGAGTTGGACAGCTCAAATTCAGTAGTAAAAATACTGAATGTTAAACCTACACTTAGGAGTTATTTGTAAGTGCTTAAGACTGATGGAGGAAAAAAAAAAGACTGATGGGATAGGAAGCGATATTCACACAAGGAATAAACAAGAATCTTTAGCTTCCTATTTGAAAAATCTTTCTGAAAAATAAACCAAATAGTAATTGTTATATTTAATACACGGATGTTACAGGAATTTGAAATATTTTTAATTATTAAAATACATATATGCATATAATTATTATTTTTTTATAAATTAAAAATGGGCATGGAAAACAATAGTGGTTACAGCTGAACTTGTATGGATATGTACTTTTAGTTGTCAAAAATAAAATAAGGTGACCCTAATAGGTAATAATGACAGCTTTCATACTTACTGAGGTTAGAAACAGTGTTCTATAGGTGCAAATGCCTGGCTTGTTGAGTGCCTGGCTTGTATTAGGTCTTCAAATGATGAAGTATGGATAAACAGATAAAATACTTTATTGAGATTTCTGCAGATGTGTTTTCTCTTGTATATCTGAACATCTTGATATTGGCTAGTATTTGATGCAGGGGTAGAAATCTTTTTGAGACAACAGCTGTTAAATCTAGAGATGCCAGTCTGGCTCAGAATTAATACTTTTTTTTGTTTTGTTTTTGGTGTCTGGGATTAAACTCAGGTCCTTGTGCTTGCAAGGCAGGTACTCATGCCACTAAACTATATCCTTGGCCCCTCAGAATTAATACTGACAGTAGGTTTTTTTTTCCTTAAGCAAGGATATTAAAATATCTCTATTAGAAAAGATTACAATTTGAAAAGTCATTCTACAGTCTTAACTAAAAAGAACTTTAAGCAAAGAAGGTATACTGTAACTCAGATACCAGCGCAATGAAAGTTCCATCAGTATTTATCGGCATGCGTAGGTGGAGGTGGGTAAGGACCATGTGTACCACCCCATTCCATACCTGATGGCTATTCCCTGACCTTTCCTTGTCCCTTTTATCATGTTATGCGCATAAGAAGTACAAAAGTATTAGTAATTGGTTTTGACTTCACAAATCTGTGACATAAGACAGGACACCACCTCACTTTTAAAATTTTACCTAGTATGCTCTGGCACTGAAAATACCTTGCTTGAGATTTTAATACTTGTTACATGTAGGAAAGCTCCTGCCTAAGCACCACTAAACTTAGTCTAATTTAATTTCTCTCTGCATCTGTAAGAAAACAATTTTCCAAATTCTGTTTCACAGTTTAAAACAAAATCACAGCTGTCTCAGGCTGGACTGTTGTCCTAGGTTTTACAGAAAGTACTTTCTTCTCTCTCATTCACCAACCCAAGTATGCAGTACTTGCTAATATGTATTTTTCCAATTTAGACTATATATCAAATATACACTCACACATAAAAACATCTATAGCCAATTCCTCAATATCTTAGGATGATATCCCATGTACTATTGCTACGTATTGTGTATAACTTAAAAATTTAGCATTCTCTTCAATAGCTAAACAGTTAAAATATAGGAGAATTGAAGATTTTAACACGCTTTTTAATTTTTCTTTTAAATATTTTAGAGACAGTGTGGTTTTGATGATTTTGGCATGACTTTTATGTCATTGAGGAAATTTTACTTTTAGCAGACACTTTAATGTGCTTAAAAGTGTATTTTCTGGATGTATCATATTATATCTGCCCCAGAATGACTTCACAGTCACAACGGTGTCCTATGTATATCAGTTCCAAGAATGATAATTTTAAGAATGTCACTTGAAATGTCTTTGCATATAGCAAAAGAATAGAGGGAGGCATCAAGAAATATCAGACGGGAATTGGACAGCTCAATTACCTAATTCATTTCAAACAACAGTTGTCTCAAGTGAAGATAAAATCATGCACTTGATGAAAAGTTGTCTACTAATTACAAGATGTAAACATATTTTATATAGGGATATAACTATTTGAATACATAGATTGCCATTTCTTTACTAAATAATATTTCTTGACACCGATAGTAATATGGTTGATCTTTCCACAGCACCAAATGTGTCCATATTCAAACAGTAGGAGCATCATTTCTAAATTAATTTACACTAAGATACATATGAGCACATTATTATTATGTTTCACAGAAGCCTCAACACTTTAAAAAATAATCAGTTCAAAGTAATTTTGGCTCATTCATTAAAATATTATTTTCTCTTTTATACTGTAATTTGTAAGAAAACAGATGAGGTGTAGATTTCTTTAAAAGAGCCAAGTGTATAACTACAAAATTGAAACACTGTGTTAATTCACAAAGTAATGTGAATAAATACCAAAAATTTCCCAAATAGTGCTGATTTAATTATTCAAAATCCAGTTATATGCTTTGTTGTAAAAGAGTCCAAACAAAAACTCCTTTCTTGTATTCTGTTCTCTTTTCCAAAATATGTTAATCCTACTGAAGCTAATTTTTTTTCTCACTTCAGAACACCAGGTACTGATTTATCTTTGGAAGTTGGACTTGCTTTCTAATACCTAGGTTAAGAAAACAAAATACAAAATATTAAACCAGCAATATTATGAATGAATACTGTAGATAAATTTCGACTCAAACTTTAAAAAAAAATTACGTAGAAATTTTTCTTCACCTGAGGAACAAACCCCTGGTGAAACTACTATTAGCAAATGATTTGATAAAAGCAACTATATTAGCAACAGAGAATATGTGAATAATATCTTAGTCATGATATTTAGAGTCAAAGGCACAACTTCTGAAATAGTCAAAAGTGAAACAGGACTAATGAGACCAGCGCCTCAACCAAATGAGTTCATTCTAAGTATTACAGTTTGTGTCTAGATGTCCCACCCAAAGTTTCACACAGTCCTGGGCTGGGTTCTAGACTTTGTGATTGCTTATGGCTCAGTGATAGGAATAAAGGTGTGAGTGCTTCACCCAATATAGGGAGATAGCCTCCATACAATATAATGGACTTGAGACTTGCTCCCACATCCCCTGCCATTGTGTTCTGTATCTTCCACTGCCGAGTGCCACTCTGCCTTGGACCCAGCTGATTATGGAGTGAAACCTCCACACACTATGGGCTCAATAAACCTTTCCTCCTTTAACCTTTGAATGTCAGGTATTTTGTCCCAGCAATGAGAAAAATAACTAAGACACTACGAAACAAACATGGCATATCTACTAGAGGCAGAAGAGAGGAATGGTCTCTATATCTTCTTGTATCAGCCCTTCTCCTATAGGATTTCAGATGCAGACTGGGCCAAGACAGTCAATCAAATATTGTTTATTTATTTTATTTAATTTTTATTAACTTACTCTGTGGTACCAGGGATTGAACTCAGGACCTTGTGCTTGCCAGACAAGCTCCGAGCTATCTCCCTGGCCCAAATATTAATTTAAATTTTTATCACAGATCCCCATGTGAGGAAATAAGAATGCACACATAAGTCCAAATCATAAACTATCAATTTTTAAAAGTTAGATCTGTAAGAAGAAATTTAAGCAGAGTATTTTAATACTGAAAGAGATCTCAGATTCACAGGGTATATACATTTTATCTTTTTAAAATTTTTTTTTAGGGTACCTCTACTGAGTCATAGTGGTCCTCCTGTTTGTACCTCCCAAGGGCTGGGATTACAGATACGCACCACCAGGCCCAGTCTCGCTGGCTCAGCGTGCTCTAGAGCGGGGCCAGCGCAGCACGAGGGGCCAGGGTTTGGTTCCTGCGCTTCCTCTAAGCAAGTGCTAAATCCGCTGCGCTATACCACCGGCTCTATCTATACATTTTATTTACAGTGAGGAAAATGAGGGAGGCAATGGCTCATACCTACTTATGGGGTGGTTTTTACACACCAATTAAATGCTCTCAAGTATATGGTTGGCCTGAAGAACAAGCAAAAAACTGAGAGTGATATGTCAATAGAGTGATGGAAGCATTAAGGCATTAGAGTGGAAGGAAAGAGTGAGAAAGAAAGGGAGGGAAAGAGGGGAACAAAAGAATAGAAAAGGAAAGACAAAGAGGAGACAATAATGCTTGCTTGGGAATCACACAGAAAGTCTCCAGAGTGACCCGGTGGCTTTAGGAGTGTCATACCCTCTGCTCAAAAACCTTCAAGCCTCCCCATAGGCTGCAGGATGAAGTTCAGACTTCTTAGCCTACTCTTTAGTGCGCCCTATGATCGGAGCTCAGCTGTTAGTTTCTCTCTATTCTTTGGACCCACTCATCAGCTCCATGAATCTATGCTTAAGCCAAATTAGAACAGTAGGTTTTGCAAATGTGTCCTGCAATTTCTTCCCATTCTATCATTGTCAGCTCCAAGCCCCAACTCAAATACTATCCTAAAGGCACACATTAATCTCAACCCAGAGAAACTGCTCCCTTCTCTGAACTATAGTAACAGAGATCTGACATGAAAACTCAAAGCATCATTCTTAAGATGAGAGGTTTTGGGTGGTTTTTTTTTTCCTTTTTCTCAGATCAAGAGTTTTACACTTTTCTCATTATTTCCTACTCACATTTGAGAATCACTAACTATAATTTATTTTCATCTAATCCATATTACTTACTAAAATTTCATCTTGACCTGTCTTGCAGTTTAGTTGCAGTCAACAATAAGTGGTAAATTAAAAAAAAATCAACTCTAGGTAAGTAGCCACAGTGGGAACCCCTCTTGTAGAGTCACAATCTTTTTGAAGTAATATAACAGTTTTTTTCATTTTAACTATCTAGATCTAGCCAGCTTATTAGGTTCTACTCAAAGTTAATACACATTCCATGTAACTATGGTCATATCTCTGGGTTAAAAGGATAGCCAGTATTTTGGCCCTAGCCCTTCAAGGTCATTGAGGACTCAGGACATAAGAAAACTTCTGCTGTGATATCCTGTAACTCAGTGTTGTCCCAAATTTTCTGATCAAAGAGATTTAAGGGACCACAGAGGAAAGTGATTGACAATGTATAATGTCCCTAAGGAGAGTCATCTAGCGAGAAAAATTCTCTCAGGCTTTCACAGAGAGCAAACTGGTCAAGCAATGGCCATGACTCATCCAGATAGCTGACACTGACAAAAGATCTACAAGGATGTACATGATTCCAGGGGAAATCCTGAGGGGATTTGCCTGACTTTGGGAGATACAAAAGTTACATGTTTTGTTATATAGGTCTTGCTTAAACATTCAGCAGAAACGTGTAACCACAAGGTTTAAAAAGTAAAGATATATTAATATGCTGAGTTGTAAATGGCTCAAGTTAATAACTTCTGACAATTGCCAGTTGTGCTGATAGCTCACTACTATTATGGACGATTGAACTATATTGAGTCATTTTGATAAATTCAAGTACCTAGAATCTTTGGCCTGGCATCAAGTATGAACAAGTCCTTTAAAGACTTCTCCAAACACAGCATCTCTAACTGTGATGGAGCACCATCTCTGACAAAACAAAACAAAAAAGGGGGTTATGTCGGGAGCCACTAGAGGCTAAGGAATCGATCAAATGTGTGTCAGTGGGACTAGGCCTCAGTGACTAAGCAAACAAACTACCTCAGTCCTGAGATAAACATCTTGTCTGGTTAAGATCAGCTATTAGTCACTAGGCAACCTTGTGTCACATGTTACTAACTTTGTCAAAGTATAATAAAGGACCATTTTGTTGTGGGGAAAAGCAAAAGCAAAAGCAAAAATACATATATACATATACATATATATACACACACACATACACACAAGATAGGATAGATATACAGTTACTTTCTCTTACTCTTCTTTTATTAAGAAAGGTTTATACTAATATTATTTAGACAAAATATGTCTGCATCTTGTCCTCTGAATACTATGAAAACAATAATATGCAGTGTATAATTGCTGTCCTACTAACCTGTTTTGAAACCGTTTCATTGCTATTTTATCTTTTTTTCTCATCAAAATGAATAAAAACAGAAACAAAAGCAAAACAAAATGGTCATCTCTCGAGGCCCGTTCCTAGTGCAATGTCAGTAGGCGTATTTCAGAGTCACTAAAGTTATCACAGCAGAAGTCCTTCTAACTCCACTGGAATTTGACTTACCCTCATGGAATTATGCATAATCAATCTCTTGCATTTGCGTATGTATTTCCATCCCTGCTCCATTCTATCCTACCTTAAGGGACAGAATAAACTATCTATGAAGTGGTGAATGGGAAGTGGCCAGGCAGCAGGCCTACACCTGGCAATAGATACATGATGTTAGAGCAAAGGACTTAGGCACTGCGGGGTGCAGGAGGAGACAAAATTTAGCAAAGAGAATAAAAAATAATCCATAGACATTATTGTAAAAATATTACAAGAAGCAATTGAGGGGCTAGGAGTAACATATCTTTGAATTCTCCTTTGGTTTAAGGCGCCTTAGCAAACATAGAACAAAAGTGAGAGCAAGTGAATAAATCAATAGATAGTGAATAAATTATGAAATTATGGAGATTAAAGAAAACTTAGCAAAGGTGTACATTTTTAGATGTATTACTTTGACCTCTGGAGGGCTTTGGGTAGACTCTGATCCACTGCATACTCCTTGACCATAGAACTGGCCAGGTTTTCTGCTGTGAGAATGTCCAGAAACAAGTATTTGATTATACTTTTAGAGCTATCCCTTTACTGTCATGGCTTTATCTGCCTTGATTGTGCTGATGGTTGTAAAGCACGGCTCTGCTCTTTATGTGAAAAGGAAAAGGGACCCTATGGGAGATGAGTACAGAGCCAGCTCCAGGCCCAGCACACGGTTGTGCACATGGAGCTTACTGTGCCTGGACCCCGCTTTCTCCAGGGCCAGGAGCCCAGGGTTGGGGCAATGCCTTCACAGCCAGACTTAAGTGGACCTGGGAGATCTCAAACTGCAGATTCAGATGTTCAAACACCTGTGCCAGTTTTTATGTGAAATATGTTTCCACTGACTAATTTTTTTTGGTAGCTCTGCTTTTTGTGTAACCTGGAGGCATTAGTCCCTTTCCAACATTAAAGCAAAGCTGATCCAAAGTCAGTGACATTCTAATGGCTTCTCACTTTCACGCAGGTGAGAATGCAGAGTTATGATCAACTATGTAGCAGCAATAGAGCAGGCAGTATTTATGGGGTGAATTGAGACAGATGAATGTGCAGCAAGCCTGCCCATCATTCATTAATTATTTTTATCAAAGTGCTGCCTGATTAATATTTATGGAATTCCTTATAAGACTTCATTCAAAAAGTGTTTCAAAGTAAATTATGAAGAAATTGCTATACACCCCTTCCTTTTTTAGGTTATTTCCTTAGTACCTTTGGTTCTAGAAGTCTAAATATGTGAAACCTGCATTTCTACACAACAGGAGATCGTCTCTTTAATTACAAACCTTAAAAGGGTGACTTTTCAAAATGTACTTTATTTATTTTTTTTTTAAATTTTTTTATTTATTAATTTTTTTCTTGTTTCAGAACCTTTGTTTGTTTATTCACTCATTTTTATGGCTGGCTCAGCCCGCCCTGAGGGCAGGACTTGTGCAGCATGTGGTGCCAGGGATTGAACTGCGGTCCCTGAAGCCACCCAAGTTTCCCCAAGCAGGCGCTTTAGACCACTGAGCCATCCTGCCGGGCCCCTCAAAATGTACTTTAAAGAATTCTAGGAATTTCTTTAGGGCTCCTTCAGGGACGGCAGGGAAGAGCCAGGAAAGCCAACTGCTTGGTTCCTACAAACTCACCTGCACCACTTATTAAACAATTTGACACACTGGCTTCCACATAAGCTTTCTGGGTAAACACTGTGTTCTGTACATTTGCTTTATATTGAAAACTAAGCTTTAGGATGATTAAAACCTTGGTATATCATCTTTTCGCTATCATTATTTAAAGCATAAGATCAGCCTTTTGATAATGTAAACTCTATACAGCAAGTTTCACCTTTGGCTTATTTACACAGAGGCTATGGTAGAAGAAATGGACACATGTCATGCATACTGCCTGACAATGAACTAAAATACTTTATAACAAAAATTATCCTGAACATAAGGGATAATCAGTCAAAATGAGCAAAAGGAGAAAAGAAAGGAAATAAAGGGGGAAAACATGTAAGTACATACACAGGATAGCAGAGGTGGTTGTGCTACTAATTTCTATTAGTTTTTTCAAAGGTAGCAATTAGTGTTTAAAAGTTTTTATTTTGACCAACTCTATGTGCTAATATCTGTAATATGAGCAACTTCATTGAGGACACAATGTGTAATATAACAACCATGGCTGAATACCTTTCATCTTGTTTTTTAAATGTGTATCATCTCTAATATTGCATCTATTATTTTTATACTCTTTAAAATAAAATAAAAAGTAAAAAGGACAAGGAAAAAAATTAAGGTTTAGTGAAAGGAGTTACTGATTAATAGCTTGATCAATCTGGCATGCCTATATCTGGTAGTCCGAGCAACAAATTTGATGATAACAATATATAATATAACAACCATTCTTAATTTTCTATTCTTATTGTGAAGTTCTATACCATTTTTATTGTTCTATGTTGCTTTGTTCTTCTCTTTGTTCTTGTTACTAGTTTAAAATAAAAGAAGAAGGAAATTCCTTGTCTAGGCAAATAAACTTACGGTGAAATTGTGCAGCCTGAGGCATATGCATGATGGCCTGTATACCGAATGTCGCAGCGCACAACGTTGTTGCTGTAGTCTGATTCAGGAACCAGGTAGCTGGGATTGACACTGACCTGAGCAGTATAAACAATTTCTGTGTTAGACGTTTCACCATATGGTACACTGGTTATTTTCTATTTCTATAGGGCTACCACAAAGGAATTATTAGCAAGAGATTAAGCTAAATCAGGCAAGGAAAGGAGTGTAAGGTAAGGTAAGCTAGTGGTTAAACTCTCTAGAGACATCAGACAAGGAAACTAGAATGTCTAGGAAATTACTTAAAATAAAAGCACTTTCATATATTTGGTTTTCTTAGAAATCATGTCAGAGGATCTATAGTTGCTTCCACAACATGATTATTTAACCTTTGAATCCTGAGAAGGGTGTCTACAGATTTGCAATTAAATGACTCCATATTTTTAAAGATCTCTACCTTGAGAATGTAGTTTCCAGGTTGCACATCTGTAATATCAATCCACTGGCAATCTATATCTGCTGCATAGGTATCATAACAACCAGGACTCAACCCCTAAAAAAATAAACAAAATATTTAAAACTGTGGTATATAGTGAGACTGTGCAAAAGCATATACTATTATTTGCAAATTAAATTACTGTAAGTACTTACAAGAGGTTGACATAGCACTGTACTTACATTTCATCACACTTGGGGAGTATAAATTATTCAGCTAAATCACCTCTATCTAATCATCAAGAAGTCAACCAATAACAAATGTTGGAGAGACTGTGGGGAAAACAGAACCCTTCTCGACTGTTGGTGCAAGTGCAGACTGATACAACCATTATGGAAATCAGTATGGACACTCTTCAAAGAGCTAGGACTGGAGGTCCCGTTCAAGCCAGCTATTCCTCTCCTAGGTATTTTTCCAAAAGAACAAAGTCGTACCATAGTGATATATGTCCACCCATGTTTATGGCAGCACAATTTGTCATAGCTAAATCTTGGAAACGACCCAAATGCCCATCATCTGAGCAACAGACAAAGAAGATGTGGTATTTTTATGCAATGCAGCACTATGCAACTGTAGACTGTATTGGTAAGTCAAATAAATCAGACCCGCATTGTATTATCTTGCTAGTGTGAAAACCTAAAAGAGTAAACAAAATGTGAAAGGTGTAACACATATCATGAAAGGGAAAGAATTACGTTCAACAGGAAGGAAAAACTGGGTTGATGAAAAGGACAAAACAAAGAAGGCAAAATATATGTACTCCTGCATAGATGCAGGGTACTTTGGGTAACTACTGCTGATTTCTTCTGGTCTGTTGAAAGCAGCAATTGATGCTTAATTCTTAAAAATTATTTATTTATTTATTTATTTATTTATTTATTTATTTATTTCAGTGTTGCAGGTTTGTATCTGGTAACCTAAGCAACTAATATGAAGCTAAAATTCTGCAATACAACAGCCATTGTCAAATTTCTATCACTTTGTTTAATGAAATTTTGTATCATTTCTAATATTTTTTTTTTTACCATTTTGTAGTTTTTAAAAAATAAAAAAAATTTAAAGCACCTCTAGATAAAACAGATACAGAACTGAAAATAAGTAGTAGTATGTATACCTTGCTTCTTAAAGTGCCATAAATTACTACTGATGAGTATAATTTTTTTTTTGTGGGGGCACCAGGGTTCAAACTCACAGCCTTACACTTGCCAGGCAGGCACTTATGCCGTGGAGCTATCTCCCCAGCCCTGATGAACATAATCTTAAGGGACAAAATAGGAAGGACTCCAGCAGAAGTGTAGAATATTATTGGTCCAGGAATAGGGTCATTTAATAGTTAACTTAGCTCAAATATTTTATTTCCCTTTTAAAATTTATATTCTTATACTGTAAATATAATAATGATTCATACTACCTATCCATTTCTATTCCACATCATAATTACACTATATGCTATTATATCTAATTATAGATTAAAAGTTCCTAAAGGCAGAGTCCGTATTGCATCTCTGAATAACTAACCTTTATTTTTACCATGTGCTAGAAACTTTTCAGATATGTTACATATATACACTCAATTCTTACAAGTACGTAAGGCAGATGTCATTATCTTTATTTTATAGAGGAGGAAACTGAGGCACATTGTCTCAAATAATGTACAGCTGGTGAGTGACTCAGCTGGTTTCAAGGTTAAACAGAGCCCCTGTTTTTTAACTACCACATGGTATACTTTCTCACATGCCTGAAATACATTTGTTGAACTCACAGGATACACATATGCCTAAATTGATGAATGAGACTCCCCTTATTTACTATGATATTCCCATCACCATGTAAATGAGTGGTTTGTATGTGCAGGAGGAGAAAAACACTATTAAGATATAGACCTTGTTTTCAAGAAAGTTGGTCAGGAAAAGTTCTCTCCAGTTGCTGTTTGTAGGTAAATTTTTATTTCTGTTAGTTCTTCACAAGAAATTGTAACTGTTACTCATAGTCGTATTCAATGCAGTCATTTCATTTCAGCACCCAAAACTGCTTTGGTGCTTAAGATTGCCTTGGTCATAGAAGACGTAGAAAACTCATCTTAGCATGCTTTTCTTATGTTGATTTGCATACGGCCATATTTGGGCAAAGTGCAGAGAGAACTGTGCTTAGCAAATGACAGTGCCAACAGGCCAAGCTCAAAAGCACTTGCACCAGAACCATGAGAACTGTACTGCATCACTGATGCCTGTGTTCCACCATTAGTCCGTATGGCACATAGCAGTAAATAATGAAGAGTTTTTAGTTCCAGCAAATAATTCTGGCACACTGTATATACTCAGTAAGTCTCAGCTGCTACCACTACATTCAGAATACTGTAAAAGATTCATTGGATTAGATGACTCCGACAGGTTTAAATACTGCTACTTCCAAGTAAACAAAAGTACTTTAGTTCTATGCGCATGCCTACAATCTCAGCTACTTGGGTGGCTGAAATGGAAGGATCACTTGAGCCCAGGAATTCAAAACCACCCTGACCCCACCACAACACCCTGTTTCTAAAAATAATAAATAAATATAAAAATGTTGAAATTGTCAATATAGAATTACTCAGATTGTATAATTCAGTTTTGGTTTTTTGAACTGACAAGCATAAAACTGGAATTATTAAAGCCAAAATATTAAAAAATAGATTGATTAAATATAGAACATTATCCCAGGCTAAGTTAGCTATTTGGTTTTAGAAAAAAAGTTAACTGTTTGTGATATAACATTAATGATGCTAATATAACTAAGTATTTTTATTTTTCATATATATGCAATGTGTGTATTTGTTTTTTTAAGATTTGTTTGTTTATTTATTTGGTACAGGGTCTTACTATGCAGCTTAGATTCACAGTGATGCCTGTCTCAGCCTTTCTAGCACTGGGATTACAGGTGTGTGCCTCCATGCCTGGTTTTGGTGGCTGCACCACATGAAGTTACAGGGATTGAACCCGGGTCCTTGCATTTTACAGGCAGGCACTTAGACCACCAGCCTATCTCCTCAACCGCTCAATATGTACACTTATGTTCTGAAAACACAGAAGTCATATAAGAGTGTAAATATAAAGAAGCTATCTATACCCAGTTTTATGCCTGCATACATTCAAAAAAGATTATAATAAAAGTACTCTAAGTCAATATTATGTTTATAAAATCTGTTTTCTATGAAGTCCATGCTCAATGGTCTAATGAAGAGAAAGTACTACAGTATAAATTGGAGTGGGGTTGCCCCATGGAATAGGGGAACCAGAAGTGCAGCAGGTACCTCTGACCCCAGATTCAGCCATGTCAGCGCAGAGTGAGCTATGTGGAGGGCACATTTTCCTGAGTCACGTAAGAAATCCCTGTTCTCTTGTACACACAGTGCCATGGGATTTGAAGATCTGACATGACAGTAAATCTGTGTGGACACATGTGCAACACATGTGGAGGTTGTGTTTCCTTTTGCTTAAGTAATAAGCATACCCCCCCCCCACACACACATCAAATTAACGTTTTCCCTATTCAATTGCTATTGTGGTCCAAACTAAGAGAAAGAAGCAGTGGTAGTGTTCAGGTCACCAAAAGGCTCCCTACCACAACCCTGGAATTTGCTTCCCAAGACGCCAGCCACTGATGCCATTGTGCCCTGGGTTGTGCCTGTTCACTTCTTCTGGCCAAGATTTGGGCTGGAGTAAAATTATAATGTCCCTTTACAAGTTAGAGTTTCATATGGAAATACTGACATAGCTTTTAAGTGACATATATTTTCCAATTATAAAACATACAAACTGCTTAGTTCAGCACTGTTATAAAAAACTCATCCAAACATATCTTCCATTAATTACACTTCAGGTTTAAATATATGTATGGAAAAAGAAATGTATCTTTCTGTTCTGGTTTGCATTATTAAAGAGACAATGTTTTAAAGGCCCTTTAAGCAATTTATTTCATTTTTTTAACATCAACTAATATTCTTTTTAAGTATAAATGGAAAAAGAATGGCTTGCATGTGAGAAAAAAGGATATATTTTCTTTTTTTTTCCTACATTTAAAAAGTGTATTTTCTACAGCTACATACACCCAATAAGAAATACAAAGTGCAGATGTTGTCAGCTATTCATAAATTTTCAGACATCAAATTTCTGCTTCTTTATTATAGAAACTAACAAAGACACACATGCCCTTCTGTGATTGGGAGTAGAGCCATGAGCATAGCTGGAAATACTTTTAAAAGTAGTCTGGCTCAGAAGAAAATAACCTGCATCATCAAGTCATCACTTGCCTTTTGCCAATTACTGTTCACCTTGTCAAGATAATTCCAAAATTAAATAATTAAAAAATAGGCAAGAAAGCCGGGCGTGGTGGCTCATGCCTGTAATCCTAGCACTTGGGAGGCTGAGACAGGAGGATTGATGTGAGTTCGAGACCAGCCTGGGCTACCAAAGTGAGCTCAATGCCAGACTGAACTATACATCGAGACCCTATCTCAAAAAGACAAAAAAAAAAAAAAAAAAAAAAAAAAAAAAAAAAAAAAAAAAGGCAAGAAGAAAAGAAATACAGTAGCCCCTTGCTATATCACAGTTTGACTTTTGTGGACTCACTGCTTTGCCAGTTTTCAAAAAATATTAATCTAAATTATGTTTTGAGGATTTTTTGCTATATTGTGGGATTTTACAGTAGTATATACTACTGTATACATATTTATGTGCAAAGTGTTTATGGTTTTAATAATTTTTGTCTAAAAATTTAAAACATATAAAAATATATTTAAAATCTTAATTCTAACATATCAAAAGAATATTAAATTGAAATAAATTATACCATTTATAGTATATATTTCTTTAGTGGATGAATATATCCTGTACTGTATAGTATACATACGTTGCTAAAATTACACAAGCTTATGAGGTTAGAAAATAGTTAAGAACATTAGAAGTGTTTCTGAAAGTGTGAGAAAGGTTTGTAAACATGTGGAAAGGGTTTATAAAGCCTTAAAAAATATATATGTATAAATACTAAAATAAATATGACATCATTACTTTGCTGATTTCACTTGTCCCAGAAGTGCCTGAAATGTAAATCCATGGTAAGTGAGGAACCACTGTAGTGTGCTACCTTGTTTTATCTCTAAAACCAATGCATGCCTGATTGAGGGTTTCTTCTTACCTGTGTGTGTGCAGTGCAAGCAAATCGCCTGTAATAGCCATAGTCACAAGATGTGTCCTCCAGACAGAAACTTGCTTTGTGGCCTTCAGCCACCCTGCTCTGTGTGTTGGCATCCAGCAGGTCATAGTGACTGAACTCATCCATGCTGTGGTAATGTCTGAGGTCCCCGACAACAAAGAGATGGTAAGTCGTCAGTTACAGACAGAGAAAACAAATAAATAGCAAGTGTCTTCCTTTTGCTTCACAAATTTGGGTTCACACTAATATTAAGATCAAGTTTATCTTCCTAAAGATTCCTGCTAGTTTTTTTTTTTTTTTTTTTTCTGCCCTCCAGTATGGAAGAATCTATCAAAATTGTAAGCTTTTAACTTTGCTACTAGGAAAAAAAGACTATAAGTAGTCTATTAAATATTATTTGGTGCTAATTAACTGTAGATTACTTTTGGCTGTAGAAATAGTCAACTTCTATGTCTGATCAACAGTTTTAATAACTTGTTAATAAGCTGCTAATTAAGAGTTTCTAGTTCAAAAATAAGTGATTTATTAAGTGATAGATTATCTCTTTTTTGGTACCAGGAATTGAACTCAGAACCTCATGCTTGTTAGGCCGGCACTATACTACTGAGCTAAAACCCTGGTCTACTGATAGATTATGTTAAAGATGATTCCTTTGATTATGTCCAATAACATAAAAAACTCTAAGTGCAAATAATGGCTCATTTCTCCCTTACATTTATCATATCAATGATTACCTGAAAAAAAAATCTCACATACACTCAGGAAGCCATGCACTTACTGGTGACAACTGTGCCACTCCCAGGAATATCTCGGGCGGCTTGGTAAGAAGTCAGATGTTCCTTGGTTTTTCACTCGCTGTGGAAATCTTAGCAGCACCCTATAATCATAATCTCTCACATCTGCCCTGTATGCAGAACTGTGGTTTTTGAAAAAGAGAAACATTACTATATTTATAGAATATTAACTAAAGACAAATATCTCTATACTATAGTAGCAGCATCCCCTTCCCAAGTAGATGATTAGTTTCTACTAATATTAGTTTCTATTAATAAGATAGAGGGGTTATTTTGTTTATTGCTGAATTCCAAACTCCTAGCATGCTTCTGGAATAGCCAACACTTATTGAACAGTTGATGAATTAGTAAGTGACTAACAACAATGAAAATTCACAGAATTTAAAAATAAAAACAAGAAAATTTCATACTAAAAACTATGTGAGAAACAAATTGTGTTTTAAAAAAACGCATGAGTGGCCATATTAATGAGCAAAACAGAGGTGGAAATTGTCCAAAACAAACAAACAAAAAAAGATACGTAAGACTGAGTGCTTGGGAGGCTGAAAACAGGAGGATCACTAGGAGTCCAATCTGTATAGTGAGACCCTGTACTAAAATACAAAAAAAAAAGAAGATTCATAGATATTTATTAAGAACTTTGAAGGGCCAGGGAGATAGCTCAGTAGAATCAGTGCCTGCCTGGCAAGCGTAGGGTCCTGAGTTCAATCCCTGGTACAAAAAAAAAAAAAAAAAAAAAAGAACTTTGAGTTTAATAAAATATTTCTTCTTAAGCAGATAATCAAACATATAAAATGAGAAAGTGACTCTAAAAGAACATGCTAAACTTAAATAATTTTATGGGTTTTTTTGTGGTACTGGAGATTGAACTTGGGACCTTGTGTATGCCAGTCAGGAAATAAAAATTGTAACTTCGCTATCTTTAAACTGTCATTAATAATACTAGAGTGGTGTAAACACAGCAGAACTCAAGAACAAAAATGAGGCCCGGTGTGGTGGCGCGTGCCTGTAATCCCAGCACTCGGGAGGCTGAGGCAGGAGGATCGGTGCGAGTTCAAGACCAGCCTGGGCTACAAAAGTGAGCTCAAGGCCAGCCTGAACTGCATAGCGAGACCCTGTCTCAAAAAGACAAAAAAAAAAAAAAAAAAAAAAAAAAAAAAAAAAAAAAAAAAAAAAAAAAAAAAAAAAAAAAAAAAAAAAAA
>PVJA010016679.1:5336-43145 GCA_004027025.1 Myocastor coypus
AAAAAAAAAAAAAAAAAAAAAAAAAAAAAAAAAAAAAAAAAAAAAAAAAAAAAAAAAAAAAAAAAAAAAAAAAAAAAAAAAAAAAAAAAAAAAAAAAAAAAAAAAAAAAAAAAAAAAAAAAAAAAAAAAAAAAAAAAAAAAAAAAAAAAAAAAAAAAAAAAAAAAAAAAAGATATTTTAGCAATAAAGCTACATTCATAGGCAATGTATACGCATTGACCCAGGCATTAAACTAAAACAAAAACAAAGAAAAGGCAACAACAACGAAAAAAACTCCCCCACAAAACAGAAAATGAAAAGATATTTATATAAGATGCAACCCCAGATTTAAGCTCGCTAAAAGCAAACCCAGGGGGCAATGAGGTCGAACAATTTTAAAGCCACTTATTTGGACTCTGTGATGTAGTAAGAGCAAATGTAACAGAGCAGATAAATAAGATTCTAAGAAAAAAGAAAAAAAACAGAAGTAATTTCTCAAATAGGTGCAGAGGGGTTGACCATAATTAAAGACATTCATAGTGACTCTAGAGCAGATATAGATAGATAAAAAAGAAATAGAAAAGCTTAGGAAAATAATGGAAACCATAAACACCCAACATAAGAAAGAAGTAAAACATATCAAACAGACCCAGGGGGAGCTGTGGTGATAGCTCTGTGGCACAAATGCCTGCCTGGCAAGTGTAAGGTTGTGAGCTTGAACCCCAGTCCCACAAAAGAAAACAAAAACAAAAACAAAACAAAAAAAAACAGACTGAGAGTTGAAGATGTAGCTCAATGGAACAGCACCTGCCTGGCAAGCAGGATATTCTGAGTTTGCTTCCAAGTACCCAACTAAAACCAACAACAATAAAATAAAACAGATTCAAAGAGATGTAAAGAAGATTAAAATGTTCATTGAAAGCTCATGCAGCCAAAGGAGCCAATTTGAGGATACAGTCTCAGATATAGAAGACAAGATTTTTATTATTGAATATGAAACAAAAGACTTTGCCAACATAGCAAGGGACATGGGAAATCAATATAATGACTACTAGATTATGCAAAGAAAAATAAGATTGATCAGAGTCAATGAAAAAGAAAGCAACAGCACAGATAATATAAAATACCTAATCACAGAGGTCATAGCAGAAAACATCCTAACTAAGGAAAGAGAATTTGATATTCAGATGAGATTGTGTACATTCAGGGTGGGGTAGCCACAGATTGAGAATTTGATATTCAGAAAAGTGAGGCATACAGAACTCCAATTAGTTAAGTTAAAAAAATCTAAATCAAGGCATATAATAGTCAAGATCCCAGAAACTCAGTACAAGAGCAGAATGTTAAAATCTGTTAAGGAAAATAAACAAATCATTTACAAAAGAAAACTTATAAGAATCACAACATACTTCGCTAAACAAACCCTCAAGTCAAGGAGAGTTTGGCATGAAGTTGTTGAGTCCTTAAGGAAAACACACTCCAACCCAAGTTAATGTATCCTATTTTTCAAAATTGATGGAGAAATAACATTACTTTCATGACAAAAACACCTGAGGAAATTAATGAATAACAAACCAATACTCCAAAAAATGTTTGGAAGGACATTCAAGAAAGAGCTAATGGGATTAAAATTCTGTAAACCCCAAAAGAATGATCTACCACACAAGGAATGTAAGTAAATAAAGAGGAAAATGGGAGCCAACAATAGGAGAATAAAATGAAAAGGTTAAGGAAATGCACATTAATTATAAACATCCAAGTTAGTTATCTCAATACACCAATCAAAAAAAAAAAAAAAAAACACAGAGTAGATAAAAGAGTAATACCCCAAAATATATTGTATATAAGAAATATGTTTAATTCAAAAAGAATTTCATAGACTGAAAGCCAAAGAATGGAAAACAATGCTCCATCCAACAGTGGCACAGAAAAAGCAGGGATGTCTATTTTGTTTGCTGACAAACAGATGTATTTCAAACTAAGAATAATTATGAGAGACAAAGGAAGTCACTACATCCTTCTAAAGGGAGTAGTGCAAGAGGAAGTGATAACAATCATAAATATTTTTGAAATAAATACTGGTTCACCCGACAAAATAATTACAGGAATGATAAATAAAGACTAATACAATTGTAATGAGGAGCCTCAAAACACCACTGCAACAAAGAGATTGATTAACTAGATAAAAAAATCAATGATGAAATTTTAGAACTCAACCAAACTTTTAAATAAATGGAAATGATAAATGTCTACAGACTGCAAAACCTTACAACATTAGACTATAGTGAAATGAAATTGGTAGCAATGGCAAAGAAACCACAAAAAATTCAAAAAACAATGGAAATTAAATAACATCTTCCTAAAAAGCCAATGGACCACAGATGGAAATTGAAGAGAAAATAAGACAGCATCTACAATTAAATGGTAATCCAAATACAACTTACTATAATTTGTGGAACACAATGACAGCAGTCCTATAAGAAAAATTTGTAGAAGAGAGTGTTCAGATCAGGAAAATAGAACAAGTTTAAATAAATAATGTAATATTCAACTTGAAGTTTCTGGAAAAAGAGCAGAAGCATAGAAGCTTTATGAGAGAGGAAATGATAAAGATTAGAGCAGCAATTAATGCAATCAAAATTAGAAAAGCATACAAACAACCAATGAATCAAAGAGTTGCTTCTTTGAAAGATTAAACATGACAAACCATGAATCAACCTTATTTTAAGAAAGATTGAAATCCATGCAATTGGGAAAGAAAAGGATGAAATTTGAATAGATGATACAGAAATTCAGTAGATCATCAATATTATTTTGAGAGTAAGATGAAAACCACAAAAGAAATGGATATATTCAAAGTCACACTTTAACTACTAAAGTTGAATCAAGAAGCCATAAAAGTAAGCCAGTATCAGTAAATTGAGGATGTAATTAAAAATCTACTGACAAAGTGACAGATTCACTGCTGAATTCTACAAAAAATTTAGAGAAGACCTAATTCTTCTTCTCAAACTCTTTAATGAAATAAAAAGAAATATTTCTAAAAGCATTCCTTGATATTCCAATGCTAAAACCAAAGAAAGACTCAACCACAAAAGAGAACTATAGGTCAATATCCCTAATGAACATAGACAAAAAAAATCTCTAATATATTGGCAAGCAGAATGCAGCAAACTAACAAGAAGATTATATACCCTGACCAAATGGGATGAAATTTACAGATGCAGAGATGTTTCAACATAGACAAATCAATAGATGTAAACACCATGTTAACAGAGTTAAGTTAAAAAAAAAAACTATATAATTATCTCTAGAGATGTAGAAAAGTCTTTGATAAAGGCCAACATCTGTTCATGATGAAAATCCCTATAGACAATTCCACTAGTATGTCTATATATATCTCCATCTCATAAAAGTTATCAGTGGCAAATCAAAAGCTCATATCATACTAAGTGGAAAAGAGTGGAATGCTTTTATTCTAAAATTAGGAGCAAGACAAGGATGTCCACTATCTCCACTCTTATTCCACACAGTTCTGGAAACATTAGCTAGAGAAACTACAAAAGAAAATTAATAAAAGGAATGAGGGTGAAAAAAGAAGTAGTTTAATGATCATTATTTATGGGTGACCTGATATTATACATAGAGAATTCCAAAACTCCACCTAAAGACTTCTAGATATAATAACTAAATCCAGTAGCATATCTGGATACAAAATCAACACTCAAAAACATCAATACCATTCATGTATACAAATAACAAACTCACTGACAGAGAAATTAGGCAAACAACATCTTTCACAATAGCATTAAAAATGAATACTGAAGAATCAATCTAATTAAGAAAGTAAAAGACCTCCACATTAAAATTTTCAGTTTCTGAAGAAAAACAGATTGAAGAGAGTATCAGAAAAATGGGCTGAGCTATGTCCTGCGCCTTCCATCTGCTTCAATCATTTGCTTCGGTAGCTCGTCAGGCCCCCCAGCCGCTAGCATGGTGAAGCAGATCGAAAGCAAAGATGCCTTTAAGGAAGCCTTGGATGCTGCAGTAGATAAACTTATAGTAGTTGATTTCTCAGCTACGTGGTGTGGGCCTTGCAAAATGATCAAGCCTTTCTTTCATTCCCTGTGTGAAAAATATTCCAACGTGGTGTTCCTTGAAGTAGATGTGGATGACTGTCAGGATGTTGCTGCAGATTGTGAAGGCAAGTGCATGCCAACCTTCCAGTTTTTTAAAAATGAGAAGAAGGTGGGTGAGTTTTCTGGCGCTTCAGAAGCTTGAAGCCACCATCAATGAGTTGGTCTAACCGTGTTTTCTGAAGAACGTAACCATCAGCTGTTTAAAACTTTTATTTTTTTTTTCAATTTACAAGAAAATAAGTATGAAAACTATATACCCAACTGCCATCTGATTATAAATGACAATAAAATATTAATTCTACCCTTTAAAAAAAAAGAAAAATGGAAGAATATCTGTCATTATTTTTTTATTACCTTTATTTTTTTAAACATTTGAGTATAGCAATTGATAAGACTTTAGAAGTAGTATGCATTTATATCAGAATGATAGATATTTCAAGTGTGGTTTTAGTATTATACATTGCTATTCTCAGTGTAGTTGCTTAGTTCACATTTATCAGCATATATGGTAAGGGTAAGAATTCTATCAATAATCAAGGTCAGTGAGGACTCATGACATAAGAGAACCTGTACTGTAATATCCTATAACTCAGTGGTGTCCCAAATTTTCTGTTCAAGATTATAGGGCTACAGAGGAAACTGATGGATGATGTATAGGGTAGTTAAGGAAAATCACCTAGAGAAAATATTCTCTCAGGCTTTCACAGAGAGAAAATTGGTCAAGCAATAGCCATGATTCATATGCAACCTTCATGTTAGGAAAGAGCAACCTTGGAAAACAAGACAAGTGTAAACACTCAGAAGAACATTTATAAACCACAAAGTATTTGCGGCTGCCTGAACACTTCTAAAACTATACTACAGGAAAACCAAACTCATACAAACACCATATTCAGTAAAAGAATAAGACTGAGTTTAAGAATGCAATGTTTTTATTCACCAATAAACAGCTCATTTCTGGATGTTTCCTTTTTAGATATACTTCATTTGTTTTAGGAAAAAGCCCTGTAAGTGGCAACCACCTCATCCTCAGACTCTTATCCATCTTCATCTTGACTAATATGGAAGTACTGGAGTTCACAAGTCAATTCATCAGATGCAACCACGTGAAGCAAATCACAATTTTTTTTTTTTTTTTAAGATACTTCTTGGTAAGATATTTCAAATTTCTTTTGTAGAACTATTTCTCGAAACAACTGTGATCTTTTTCTTGAACCATCAATGTGAACAACATTCCCAAGATTCCCAGCTTTTCTATCGACTTTAACCTTCTCCCTCAGAAACTGTTCAAAATTTTCAGAGTAAAAAATTCTATCTTCTACTGGGTGGTTAAGGTCCAGATTAAATTTCCCGGCTGAGCTCTTAGACTTTTGTTTATCTGCGGTGCTATGTCGACAGCAGCAGGAAGATCAGAAAGCTGTCATTCTTTATTCTATATTTTATTTTATGTATCTGGTAGATAATCTCACTATGCAGCTCAGACTCATAGTGATCCTCCTGTTTTCAGCCTCTCCAGTGTTGGGATTACAAGCATGTGTCACAACTCCCAGTCTTGGTGGCCAGCTCAGAGCATCTGACAGCTAGGCTGATGCGGCATGTGATGACTGGGATCAAAACCCAATTCCTGCTCTTGCCTAAACAGACACGAGTCCACGGAGCTATCTCATTGGCCCAGTATCCATCATTGTAGGTAGGAAGAACCAGTATAGTGAAAATGCTCATACTTTAAAAATTGTTAAATACATTTAATGCAATCCCAATCAAAAGTCCTACAGCATATCTCACAGAATTAGAGAATCCTAAACATTCATTTGACAGCAGCTAGAATAGCAAACACAATTCCCAGCAACAAAGACATGATCGGGCATCAAAATCCCTGACTTGAAACTGTACGATACAGCTATTGTGATAAAAAACAAAACAAAACAAAACAAAACAAAACAAAAAGCAAACACAAGGAAAAGCACGGTACAGGCAGAAAAAGACTTGAGGATCAATGGAACAATTCGAAGATGTAGAAACTACTCTAGACATACTCAGTCATCTTATCTTTAACAAAGGAGCCAAACACCTTCAGTGGAAGAAAGATAGCCTCTTTAATAAATGGTGCTGGAAAAACTAGGTTTTCACATTCCGATGGTTAAAACTAGACTCATATCCTTCACCATTCACTAAACGAAAATAAAAATGGATCAAAGAGCTAAATATTAACACAGAAATATTAAATCTGCTAGAATATAGAAAAATGTCAGACATTTGTGTAGGTGAAGAGTCTATGAACAAAACCCCGCTTGAAGACGAGCTCATAGAAAGAATCAACTGGAATCTAGTTGGACAGATTTTGCACAGCAAAAGAAACCACAGAGCAAAGACACAACCCACAAAATGGGGAAAATATTTTGCTGGTTGTTCCTCAGACAAAGGATGACTATCTAGAACATGTAAAGACTCAAAAGTTTCAGACTCCCAAAATTTTAGGCCCCAATCCATAAATGGGCATCTGAAATGAAGAGACACTTCTAGAATGGAGAAGTAGCAATGACAAATAAATGTATGAAAAAGTGTTCAACGTCACTGGTTGGGCCCGGCGGGATGGCTCAGTGGTCTAAAGCGCCTGCTTCGGAAAGCTTGGGTGGCTCCAGGGACCGCAGTTCGATCCCCTGGCACCACGTGCTGCGCCAGCCCTGCCCTCAGGGTGGGCTGAGCCAGCCATGAAAATAAGTGAATAAACAAATAAAGAAAACAAACAAACAAACAAACAACAAAAAAAAAATCACTGGTTGTTTGGGAGATTAAAGATAAAACCACACTGAAATTCCAACTGCTCTGGAGAGAATGGGTGCTATCAAGAAATCAACCAATAGTAAATCCTGGTGGAGGTGTTCAGAAGAAAGAACCCTTCTCCACTCTTTTTTAGAATATAGAATGGTAAAACCACTGTGGAAATTGGTGTGGAGATTCCTCAAAAGATTATAAACAGAGTTTCCATTAGGCCTAGGTATTCCCTTCTTGATATCTTCCCCTCAAAAGTAAAAAGTATCATACCACAGCAATATATGCACGACCATGTTTGTAATATCACATTGTGTAATATCTAAATTTGGAAACAGCCTAAATGCTTACCAACCAATAAATGGACAAAGAAGTGTGGCTTTTCATATGTAGTAAGATTTTATACCTCTGATTTTTATACTCTTATGAATTTCATGTATTATTTTCATTGAAAATAATTTGTTTCTAGTACAGATTTTACATATGAATTATTTATATATCATAAGAATAATATACATTATACAAATTATGATGCATGCATGCATATATGCATTGTCTCTTTGTAAGTAAAGCCTTGGTTTCTGAATATGAGCTTATGTTATATTACATTCCCAAGCTCATTCAAGATCAGTTTCATTTGACTTTATTTTGGGCTCTCTACCTTTGTAATTATGGTGTTTAGAATTATTACATTATCTTTAATAAGGGACACCCATAGTAACATAAATTAATTTTCTGAGTATTGAGAATAGGTATAATGAGTATGGTTATTCTATAAAATGTGACCAAATTCTTGATAGTTAAAAATATACATATTTCTGGGTATGGTGGCACATGCTTGTAATCCTAGCACTTAGGAGGCTGAGGCAGGAGGACTGGTGCAAGGTCAAGACAAGCCTGGGCTACAAAAGTGAGCTCAAGGCCAGCCTGAACTGCATAGCGAGACCTTGTCTCAAAAAGACTATATATATATAGCATTTGGGGAAATTCAGTGTGCACAAAAAAAGGAGTAATTTCTTAGAAGTCTGACAAAGAAATTTGGTCAATATCTGAGATAGGTTTTCATGGTAAACCAAGGTGCTTTGAAAAAAGCATTACTATAAATATTTTCTGCGAACATAGCTTTACTCTTTCATTTCTGTGTTTAGACAAGACCTTTATATTTTATTCACGATAGGTGTTGAAAGGGAACACTAGAGAACATTGTGCCTGGACTCTATATATTCTTAGGGATGAGCATATCTATGGACCGCTCTGAAGGGAAATTCTGTAGATAGAAACTGAAGCTTAAGAAATTTCCTTGCCAGGAAATTATTAGGACTCAAGAATATGCCATCTGGATGCGATGCTCTAATAATATCATCTCCAGTGGGATTCTCTGTTTAGTAGTTCAAAACATGTCTCTTTTCTAGTGTAAGATTTTCAGCTCATGTTCTTTCTCTTTATTTATAGATTTTTAAAATATAACACACATCTGAAATTGGCCAAGGATTTGACCTTTTGCATAGGAACCAGAAGCAAAAATGAATTTACTACTGTTCCCAATTGCATGAACAGCTCTTTTATTGCTGATGGGAACAGGGGGCTGCTCTGATCATTTTTCCACAAACTCCGTGGAGGCAGAAGCAGAAGCAGAACGTGTACTGGCCCTTAGCCAAGAAAAGCCTACAGGCCAAGAACCATGAAGGCCAGTGCAGCGACATCCCACCTGCCAGCTCACAGGGATGTTCAGCACGCAGGCCTTCGTGACTTCAGATCCTCGGATTCTTCCTGCTAATTCTAGATTTGTGAATGATTTATTATGGTTTCTAACCTTCCCATTAAAAGGTTATTTACATAAATTCTCAATAGTGGAATTAGGAATGCATCTTTAGTGAATCAGAAAATGTGCTTTTATTTCGATTTTAGTAGGTTGCAAATGCACTGTTAACTTGGTTTGCACCTCACAAACATTTTGAAATTCAGTACAATAGAATTTTGAATTTATTTCTTTTTAATAGTGACTTCACCAGTTATATTAAATAACTGTAAATAACCAAGATTTTCACGAAGGCATGAACATGACCATAGTTTTACTTTGTGAGCCTGTGGCACAAAAGGAAAAAATATAAAATTTAAAAGTAGTTTTCAATGAGAAAAACAGAATAAATGATATGCCAAGCTTCATAATTATTCTTAGCCAATGTAAGTACTTAATAGACTACTGGTCCCTATATATTTGTTATAAAATAATGCAGTATATAAAGAAGTAAGTCTTTATTCTTTCCTTTCTTCTCTTATCCTACTGGCAGGGAATTGATCTCTAGAAATCTCATTTCCAGTAAAGACTTACAGTACACAAAAAAAAATGTCCATATCACCAGAGACCCACTACCGTTTTTAATTTTTCCTTACCTACATTCCAAAAGTTCACCTTTACTTTTATTCCAAAAGTCTATGGGGAGAACAGGAAATGGGAAGTACTTGGACAAAGTAGAGAACAGACAGTTGAAAAACAAGTAAATAATCTGTCACACACATATACCCCCAGCCCCTATCAGGGTAGCCTGCTAAGGTCTGAAATATCTCTGAAGTATCTTATTTATCTTGGTGGTGTGCATCTACTGTCAGATGTCATGGCTGTGTCTGTTTGGGTTTCCGTGTAATTATGGAGTCACCAGCTGGAAGTAATAAAGAAGAGTCTAGAAGCTGATAATAAACTTCACTGGAGAAGAGTCAACCGCCAGAATGCTCCCTGTGGAGTCTACAGGGGAATGCGAGACAGATGGGTGGGTAATAGGTAGTAGATACATACATGCGGGAATTATAGGGTAGATAAGATATGACAATAGCTAGATAGACGGTAGGCAGATAAATACATGACAAATGGATAATGGATACATATGAGACAAACAGAGACAATGTAGAAAAGGAGCATGCTTAGCGATATGAACACGGATCAACTTATTCCAAGAACAAGGGGCCTTTCTAAGGTGGAAACAAAGAGAATGTGTTCCTTACTTTGGTTCCCCTGGCTGCTGAACAATTAAACGGAAGGCTCTTTAATAAAGTAGGGAATGAGAAAACCAGTCAAAAGAGAGCCCTGGAAGGGCAGAGGCAAGGCTTTCCTAGAAGTTCAGAAGGAGCAGATGGAAGTGAGCAGAGAGTTAGAGGCTCTGTTCCTAAGGAATCCAGGAGAACCGCACTGGGTGAGCAGCTGGCCTTTGTCTTCTCACCTGATTGCCAGACACAGGGGTGGCCTCTAGGGGGAAGCCAAACGACAGATGCAAACATCTACCCAGAATTCACCAGAAATGGAAAATGGTATTTAAAAATGGATAAACTGCAAAACATAATCTATACACAATGACTAAAGAAATATAGTATACAAACAGAAGAAAAGCATTGCAACCAATGAAAGTTATTTTGTAAAAAATTACTAGAAAGTAGAGGAAATCTGTAATACCATCATACGCTCTTAACCAAGCAACTGTAGGCCTGACAAAAACAAACTTGTGTCAAATATCAAAACCTTAGAATAGATGTGGAGGTATGTACAGACTACAGATGTCCAGATAAAAAAGTAAAATAGTTAGAATGCCTGAAGAAATCCTAAACAATGGGAGAGAATGGATACTTAAAAATATTATCTAAAATCACTTGTTCAAAATAAAGAAACCTAAATCAGCATATTGAAGGGCTCACTACATACAGAGATCATTTTAAAATGGTCAGTTCTTAGATATACCATGACAAAAGTATAGATTTTAAGAGCAGAGACATATTTTTTCATGTCAAAGGTAAAAAAAAACAAACAAACAAATAAACAAACAAAAAAGTCATTTACAATGTAAAAAATGCTGCATTAGAATTATACCCAGTTAGCCACAGATATGACAAAAATGAAATGTTTAAAAAGTCCAAGAAGAAGAAGAAGAATAAAAAAAGTCCAAGAAGAAATAATAAGGGCTGTAGGACCAGCCAAATAGTGGATTAAAGTGCCTACAAGCAGGTACCTGAGCTGGGGGTTTGATCCCTGGAGCTGCCATGCAGGCCCCATACCCTAGGGCACTCTGAGATGGCAATTGAGACTGGGCATGGTGGCACATGCCTGTAAACCCAGGTATTTGAAGGCTGTAAACAGGTGGATCACTATGAGTCCAATCTAGTAGTGGGACCCTGGACCCTGAACACCCTGTAGACTCTTCCCTCAAAATATATAAAAAAAGAAAAAACAATAAAGCCACAGAAGTATATTTTAAATAAAAAAAGAAAAACAAAAATAGATCTACTGTCCTCCAAAATACTAATTATGAACACTGAGCACATTTAGCTATGTATAACAATTTTAGTGAAAATTTAATCATCATATAACACATTAATCCATAAAAAAGAAGAAAACAGAAATCATTTTAATGTGAAAAAATGATTAATATTTACATCTAGCGAATAAAGTACAATAATAAGACAAAGTGATCAGCTATATCAGATATATCACAATTATCAAAGTATGAAATATATATGGTAAGAGAAAACAAGGCATTACGATTGGTCCAGAGAAAGCAAAATAATGCATGCTGGTGTTAAGGAAAGTAATACAGAAGCTCTGAAAAACAATTCAGAACTTTCTTCTCAAAAATGAACACATGATTACCATATGACTCAGAAATGGTACTCTAAAGCTTCATGCCAAAAACATCTTATGTGAAACCCAGAGATACGACTCACAGGCAGAGTGCCTGCTTGACCAGCACAAGATCTTGAGTTCAATGTCCAGTCCAAAAGAAAAAAAAAAAAAAAAGAAAAAAAACAACCAAAAATCTTATGAAGCATAACTATGCAACTGCTTAAAGTAACATTATTTTTAAGACCTTTTTAGAAGCCACCAAAGTGGTTCAGAGTAAGTCCATATTTATACAAATGCTGTTATCTCTATGGTAAGGAATACTACTAAGTGATAGAAAATAATAAAATAATAATAATAAATTATCGGCTCATATAACAATTCAGACGGATATCCACGAAGCACTGTCAAGTGAAAAAGATAACTCCTGAAGGACACAGGATGCTTACACATTCATGAAGTGATGTAATTGTAGGCAGAGAAAACTGATGTCTTCCAGCAGCTGGGGATGTCTATACAAGCATGGTGTGTGTGGGCAGACATCAGGATACCGCAGCACTGATAATACAAATTCACACATGATAACATCACGTGCAATTACGTAACACATGGTAATTGTATTAAATGACGGGATCTAGTGTGGTTTCTTTAGTGTAAGACATTGTCTGAGAGGCACATGGGAATTCTCAATATTATATTAACAATTTCCTGCTTGTGATTATATCCAAATAAAAAGCCTAAAAAGTAAATTGGTCCTTCCAAAGAATGCAATTCCTATTTTCTAAGGAGAGAATGTATGCCTGAATAGTGAAAGAGCTGAGACTTGCTGTACTAATCAATTTTACCTACTACCATTTCATAGATCTTGGCAGATGACAAGAAACTCATGGAAGAACTTTATTTCTCAAGACACCACACTCAATAGGAATTTCAGCTGATCTTCATCGGCTAAATCAGCCCTGACACAGAATAAAAACATGGAATGAATCATCACCCAGAATTAAGGCTTACAATATAGCTGCAGTAATCAAGACGCTGTGGTCTTTGTGGCAGAAAAATAAGAGACACTACTGGAGGAAGAGATACCTCCCAAATGTGGACCCACACAATATGTCCAAATGATTTTGGTTAAATTTGCTAAAGTAACTCCACGGATGAAGGGTAACTAAGCATTTCATTTAACAAAATGGAACCTATTGGACACCAACAGCCAAGAAAAGTTCAACCAAAGCCTCACATCTTATAATAAAAACAACTAGCAATGGAACACAGACTTAGGTGTGAATTTGAAAATCTATAAAAGTTATTTAAAATGAGATAAATTTCAGGAAATAATACCAAGCAAAGAGTCTTTAAACTTGATAATAGAAATAAATCTCATAAGTATAAAACTGATAAAACTGAACTGATACATATTAGAAACTTTTATTCTGTAAAATATCCATGTGAAAAGAATGAAATTAAAAATTGTAAGCTATGAAATGGGGGAAATATTGGCAAACATATGGGGCAGAGTATAATAGCTAGAATGCAGAAACATTGTGGCAATTATTTTGGACACTGTTGTCGACTGCAATTTTCAAGCCCCCCACAATGAGAGAGTAAAGAAGCACACGTCGCCTGGCAGGCAGAGCATGCAGGGAATCCGAAGTACTCAGTCTCTATTAAACAGAAAAAGACATCATTAGATTTTCTTTGTTTACTGAGGCCATGCTGTAAGTTAACATGGCATTCATATGTTCAACAAATGGGCAGAGCTGTTTCAGTCAGAAAGTAGATAAAATGATATTTAAAGAAAAG
The DNA here is from genome assembly GCA_004027025.1 of Myocastor coypus. Taxonomy (NCBI): domain Eukaryota; kingdom Metazoa; phylum Chordata; class Mammalia; order Rodentia; family Myocastoridae; genus Myocastor; species Myocastor coypus. The sequence continues at coordinate 18,629 of PVJA010016679.1, forward strand.
ACTGTTAGGGGCAGAGGAGATAGCTCAGAGGTATGGACACCAACCTGGCAAGTTCAACAACCTGAGTTCCATTCCTGATACTGCATGCCATGCCAACCCCGGAACTCTGAGAATGGTGTACCAGCCACCAGAACTGGGCCTGGTGGTGCACACATAGAATCCCAGAGATGGGGAGGTTGAGACTGGAGGTATGTTATGAGTTTGAGACTAGTCCGGGGTGGGTTACAAAAAGTGAACATAAGGCCAGCCTGTGTTATTTATTTATTGAGACCCTGTCAAATAAATAAATAAATAAATAAATAAATAAATACATACATACATACATACATACATACATACATACATACATTCTATAGTAGATTTCTAACAGGTGGTCAGCTTCTTGCACCCAGCTGAATTGAACCAGTGTGGTGCTGGGTGTGTGAGGCCCACATGTGGACGGTTGCCAGCAGCATAAAAGATAGAACAGGAGGAGTTATCTAAATGGTGTTGGGAGGCTGTTAGGAGAAGCTATTGTAGCTGTTGGAAGCTGCTAGTTCTCTTGGGCTGTTTGGCTGGAGGACCTTGTTATGCTGACTTTACCAACGAACTTTGGAGGAGCTTTGGTCTTCATCTTGAATATCTTTCCTGGCTCCAGAAGGGAAGATGGTGCACTGCTGAGCCTTAAGGAGAAGCCTGTCACATTGGATTTACTAATGGAAACTCAGTTTCCTCATCACTGGAGGAGTTCAGGACCTCACTGTTGCTGAGGACGGCTGTGGTGCCCTTTCGGGAGCTCTGGTGCTTACCTTCAGCTTGCTTCCTAGCTCCAGTTGAGATCCCTCAGCCTGCTGGCACAGATCCTTCATTCCACTTACACAGACTTCCTAGCTTCCACCGCTGGCCTTTGGGCCCTTCCAGCACACATCTATGAAACAGGCCTGCAGGAGACTTGGTTGTGGGCTCTAGGCCTCCAGTTGGACTTGTGGGAGGCACTGTTATGAGCTGTAGGTGTTCATCTGGGCTCAAGCAGGATATTAGGATCCGGACTCTCAGCTGGATTCTTTAGCAGTTGGTGTGTGGATAGATTTCCTGTGCCTCTTATACATGATCCTTGTGTAATTCCTTATAAGATAATGTTATAAAATGCATCCTGTATTATATTGTTCATCTTGTAAAAACCCCAAACTATGACACCTTCTATTCAATAAAAACAAAGGGGAACAAAGGCCTTTAATGTACTGAAGCTATTTGTAGAGAAACAGGCAACTGGCCTTTATCAATTACCAATGTCATGACCTGGCTATAAAAGCTCGAGGCTGAGGGACATAACTGTATATTCTTAATCTATGTATGGATGGGAAATGAAAAGGAATATAAGGGAGAGAAACACTAAATTATATATTCCTCTACTAATAATATTTATGTCCTTTAAGCCCTCTTGACATCAGACATTAGGCCATAACTGGTAGGCAACAGAAGAAACAGAAGAACATGGAAATCTCCTTAAAACTCACAGCCTCTTGTAAGGGAGCAGTATATATAAAGTATTTCAAAGGCCATGAGATATCTGTACAAGCATTCAAAGGAGAGGTAACCAAGTTTCCAGAGAGCTATGGAAAAGACAGATGGGGCCTTTCAGCTGGAACCACCATCTTCCAGTCCTTTGTCAAAATGGCTGCCACAAAGGGCAAGAGAAGGGGAAGTGGTATATGTTCTTCAGGCCTTTTAGAAAACATGGGTAGTTCCTTTGGCCACATACATGTGAATATATAAAAAGGGTGATAAACATCACCCTTGTAGACATCAAGGGAATGGGTACTGTACAAAAAGGAATTCCTAATAAATGTTACCACGGCAAAATAGGAAGAGTCTATAATGTTACCCAGCATACTGCTGGCATTGTTGCAAACAAGCAAGTTAAGGGCAAGATACTTGCCAAAAGGATTAAAGTACATGTTGAACATATTAAGTGCTCAAAAAATCATCATAGCTTCCTGAAATGTGTCAAAGAAAATAATCACAAAAATAAAGAAGTCAAAGAGAAAGGTACCTGGGTTCAACTGAATCACCAGCCTGCCCCTCCCAGAGAAGCACATTTTGTAAGGACCAATGGTAAGGAACCCAAATTGGAACCTATTCCCTATGAATTCATGGCATAAACTGGGACGTTTCTTTGCCATTCATCACCTAATTGGCAACTGAAGTGTCCTAGGTCCTATATAAAAATAAAGTTACCCTGTGTTATAAGGATGATTTTCTTGGTTAAAGAGTTATGTGGTGCCTTCTTACCTCAAAAACATTTCAGCAGATTTTCACTGTAGCTAGTAATTATGTCTGGTCTTTACTCTTCACTGTTTTTCTTGCTGAAAAGTATTGCTGAGGTATTGTGCAGGTATATACCCAAATATTCAAATATTTATAAAATATTTATATCGGCTTGAAGATCCTATAAATCACCATGGGGAAGAGATGTATCCAAATAAATGGAAGTCATTTCAGAAACAAATGTAGTTCATTTCAGTTAAATAAATTATTTAAAGTAAAGTAAAAAAAAAAAAAAGACAGATGGGATCACCTTATACAGCAGCCAGAAAAGTCCAGTGCTGCTGGTTCCACTGGAATTCTCTTCAGTTAGGCCAAGTTCTTTCTGCCATTGTGTCCCACATTTCTATCAGCATGGGCTCTGATCTCTGTGAGTCAAGTTGAAAAGAGCCTGCAGTGCTGTGAAAAGTTTTCTCTGGGAGCCAGAAGATGGGAAGACACTTAGAAATTTTTGTCAAGCTTTGTTTCAGAACAGTGGAGAAACAATTTGAGCGCAGGATCTCTTTGGACCAGGCAGCACTGGAAATAGGAGCATTGAAGACAAGGATTTTCTTGGTTCTCATATTTTTTCCTAATTCTGTTATTGGGCTAAATTTGCTTCTACCTCTTAGACTGTTAGAAAAACAGTGCAGCATTTTATCATTAAAATATCATGTTTATGTCCCAATTCCATGTACCAGCTATGTATATTGAGCCTCAGATTTTAGCAACAAAATGAGGAACTGGAACCTACCTCTCTGGATTATGAATAAGAAGTGTACCTTTGTCACATGTACAGATTTATGTTAGTATTGATTACTTTTTGATTGCTGCATGAAATCTGACTTTTTACTAGACAGCATCCTTAGGAGTGTGTGTGTGTGTGTGTGTGTGTGTGTGTGTGTGCATGTATGTACATGCTCATTTTCTTCTTCTTTTTTTTTTTTTTTGCGGGGTACTGGGAATTGAACTCACAATCTTGCGCTTGCTGGGCAAGCACTGATTCTATTGAGCTATCTTCCCGTTCCATCATTTGAAATCTTATATGTTCATTTGTAAAGAACACAGATTCCTGAAACTCATAATAAATAAAAATTAGAAGGATGTCATTGGAATCTGTATTTTATCTTCTAGAGCAAGAGCTCATTAAAACCAGGGAAACGTATGGCAGCATGTTTTATAGCAAGCACTAGCATGATGTGATTCATAGGCTAGACCCTGCCTGCTGCTTGTATACAAATAAAGTTTAATTGAAACACAGTCATGTCCATGTTTGAATGCTAGCACTAAAACAGCACAGTGAAAGCACTTCAACAGATTTTATCTGATCCACAAGGACAAAAATATTTAGTATGGTTTGGATCTTCATGCTCAAAGTTCCTCAGCCTTTCCTCTAAAGAAACTTTAAAGACAGTAGCAAGGTTATTAATTAAGGAATCAAAGGTCTTGATTTTAACGAACTGCTATTTGGACTTTACCAGACAGCAGTGAGCCCAGGGTAAGGGGTTTGTTATTTTGAAAATGAAGACTATTATCAGTTGAGTTTGAGGTTGGAAAAAGAGGTAGATCTCACCTTCAGAGATCTGGGAAAAAGAAGTGATTTGAAAAAGCACTAGAGTTTATTAAAAACATTGTCCTAGTACTTTCATTTTTTTTCTGAAAATGTTACTAAACTAGCAGAATAAAAGGCATATATACCATTCATTATTTTAAAAAATAATAATATGTGCTAAGTTACTGATAGAACAACATCTTTCAGAACTTAAGTATATGAAAAGGGAATAAAATAAAATATGTTTTAGTGTTAAAATGCTTGTGGACCACTTAATTAAACATTCTTTAAGGATCTTTCCACTCTAGAAAATTCTGTGGATACCAAAGTTCCGTGGATACTCCGAAGTTATTCCAGTCACTATTCTTTGTTCCAGAATGATGAGAGAAGGGTGAAACATTTCCAGGGAAAGGAGTGGCTTTTGAAACAAAGATAATAGAGTTATCTGGGCTTGTAGGTTTGGTAGTTACAGAACTGCATAAGGATAAAAGTGCTTTTTACTTGCTTTTTATTCTCTTTGAAAGGCTTTAATGTGTAAACGTTCCTGATGAATTTTCAAAAGGGGAGGCATACTATATTGTGCTTCTCAAATTTGTATGAGCATGAACATTTATTTTCCTAAACATTTCATGTGACCTCTTTTCTACTGAAAATCCTGCCTTAAATAATGGCAATCAAGGCTTTTATCAGGTAGATTTCTGATGTGTTTGGATAAAGCATAGATCAGAGAGGAGGATCTGGGTAAAGGATCCCCAAAGAGGAATCCATGCTTGGGGTGTCCTGAAGGGATCAGGTAACGACTCAAGGGGGCAGAAATGAGGAGTGGAGTTTGGGGGCAAACAGACCCTGACACTAAGTACTAAAACTTCTTTACAGGAGTTGATAAGACACCTATCATCCTACAAAGGTGCCATCTACCCCTCCACAGTTAATTCACTTCCTCAGCTTATACTCTCACTTCCTAGACTGCATTTTGCTTTCCCAAGTTTTCTGGCTTTTTAAGCTGGCTCTAAACTGCACTGTACCTGGCTTCTTTAGTAGGGATGTGTGTGTTTTGCAGTACTGTGACACAAAATGTGACTTACACTCACAGGACCTCCATCAGGTTTCCAATCGGACCTTTGGCCACATACTGACATTGCAAGGAGCAATCAAATAGTTCTAAGAATTAGCAGCAATGAGAAGGGACAGGAAAGGTATGAAGTCTGTGAAGATGGTAAACCAAAGTTACCCGAGAAAATGGAATGTAAGGCACACACCCCTCGTCACTATGAAGACTTTTCTTACTCTTGCTTTTTAGCGACAACCTTGGGTGCAGCCAGGTACGGCTGAAGTCCACTTTGGCTAGAAAACACAGCCTACATTGCTGCAAATTCGTGAACCACACTTCAGTGGTTCCTTCCTTTTTACCTTCACATAAGAAATACTCCGTAAGGCCGTCTGCACGGAATAGAAAAAAGCTAACTGGACAGTGAGGAGACGGGACAAGGGCTGTGCGAGTTGTCATATTTCTGTCTGTTAGGATCCCAAATATTTCCGCTGTGAAGTAGATGGTTGTGTGTCTACTCAATGAAGATCAAGTAGGATTACTAACATCCAGCTTGCCGAGAAGCAGCTCCTGGTGCACAGGCACCTTCACCACATGGTCCAATAATCACTTGCTGGCCAGAAATGTGCTAGAATCTGTTTTAGAATGAGAATAGTTCCTGTGAAGGGTGTGGACTTGGCCCAAACCGGTAGGTGTCTGTACTGTAGCTCCTTCGGATGTGTGCTATGGATATCTGCTCACTTTTTGTATACGCCACACACGCCAGCAGTGCATCAGATCCCCAGGCCATCCAATCCTAGGGATATGATGCTTACAACAGAGCCAGTACCTGCTAAAGGCCCTTGCTAGCTTTGCACTCTGTTACTGAAAACTGGAGACCTTGCATGTATGCCAAGAAATTGATTGACAAACATTAAAATTAGCATACATTTTCGAATATCCCAAGAAACCTCTAACACTACATCTCTTTCTTAGTATTTGGAGATAGTAAGTATAACAACATTTTCTGTCTAGAGAGATATAGACAGAAATCACAGCAGCCACTGTGGTTCTCAAGGCTTCTCCCTCCACTGGCATCTAATCTCACTTATCACAAATTCTTGGTAGCTGTGATACCACTGCATGCCAATGTTATTACCATGGGTTTACACCCAAAAGTCTGATTCACTGCTGTCAGCTAGAGGGATAAGACAACCTTCAAATCTATTTTGAGAATGTATTGTCTGGAGCCTTTTTGGGTTACATGATAATTGAATCATCTCTTTTTTTTCTGTCTTCTCATGTAAAAAATTTAGTTTTGAGTCTGGGGAGATAGCTCCATGGCACCAGTGCCTGCCTGACAAATACAAGGTCATGAGTTTGCTCCCCAGTACCAAAAAAAAAAAAGTTTTACTTCTCAAGTAAATATTATTCTTATTCTGCTATATTCTGAAACTACTAGTGAGTCAAGAGCAGATTATTTATTACTTTTAATAAGAAATAACATTGAGACAGTTTCAAAACAAATTAGTAGGACAGCCACAATAACTGATACCATGCATATTGTCTTCATAGTAGTTGTTCACAGTACAAAATGCAGATATAACTTTTCTAAACACTATTGGTACAAATACTTCTTCCCATTGAACTAAGAGAAAGTAGTTGTATACATAGAGCAATATTCCATAATACTAGTGGGTTATTGGTAGAACTGTTGTCAGTGTCAGCCATCTGGATGAGTCATGGTCATTGCTTGGCCAGTTTGCTCTCTTTGAATACTCGAGAGAATATTTTCTCTCTAGGTGACTCTCCTTAGGTACACTATACATTGTCAATCCCTTTCCTCTGTGGCCCCATAATCTCCTTGAACAGAAAGTTTGGGATACCACTGAGTTATAGGATGTTATAGCATAAGTTCTCTTATGTCCTGAGTCCTCACTGACCAAAGAACAAATATTTTAAATTATCTTCTTTAGTATCTGGTACAGAACTTTTTGTTTTGAGATGAAATATTTGTCAAATGTTCGTATAATTATACCTGTAACATAAATTACTCATTGTAACATGTCTACATTCAGTATCTAGTTTTTCCAGAATTTGAGAATACAATGATAGCCTGCATGTTAGTAGTGACAAAGGTTCTGTTTAGCTTTAAGGAGGTTTACAAAACACTTGAAGCTTTTTCTATTAGCTCAACTACACTTTAAATCACAGAAATTGGTATATACTTACACAGTGTGGACAACTAACTTGTGAACTAAACATTGGTTGCATTGCCAATGCACTGAGAGAAAAAAACATGGAAGCCCACATGCAAAATACACGCTGAGAGAAAGAACAACTATGTTTCATAATGGTTACTTACCAGCTAATGATAGAGTTTACAGGAAATATTTTTAGTTTGAATTTGACCCATCATTTACCCAATATTTCTTAATTTATCTTACCACAAGTTCTACATCTGTAAAATTGTGGTGAATATCATTTAGTCCATATGATCACTGTGAAAAAATGCAAGGTGATTCTAGGCAAGTTCTTATGTGTTATACTGACACAGAACGCATGTTTAATATTTATTCTTGAAAAGGTATTGCATCTGCCCTAAAACCCACTAAAATAGTAATTCTTGAAAACTCGACTGTCATAAAAACATACATGGCAGGAGAAAAGGAAAGAAATGCATAGGCTCCCTACAGCCCATGTGTGAAGCACATATGAAGACTCCCTGACTTAAAGTTAAAAGCTCATAACTGCAATTGTAATGAAGACAGGCATGTTATGGTGTGTGTCTGACTGTCCTCGTGTAAATCATGGGGCAGACAGATGCAGCTGGAGGAGCAGCAAGTGGCTTGAGGCATGGGGCCAGAGGACCAGGGCAGGGCTCAAGGGGTGGAGCCAGAGAGAAGCCAACCACTATACTGGCAGCATGTGCTCCAGCCCACCCCTGCCCAGCCCGGGCCCCAGGCCTCCCTTGGAGGTGTGGAGAGGATCATCCTGGACAAAGTGGAGCCCCAGCCTCTCCTCCAGACCCTGTAGCATGGGATGGCGGTGTCTGTGATTGAGGCTCCCTCAGGCAGGACATGTCTTAAGACATTGGCACTGACTCTCTTTCCCGAGCAAATAAGGTCCTAACATCTTGTACATAATTCAGGTTGCTTTAAACTCTAAAACTTCCAGTGACCATGAGCAAAATAAACCTTTTCTTCCCTCATTTTGAGTGTCAGGTATTTGTCCCAGCAACAAGAGAAGAGTAACTAAGACACAGGCATGGCCAACAGCAATGTAAATCACGACATTCTTGGGACATCCACACCTGGGGGGGTGGTGGTGGCCAAAGAGAACAGCATCTGCTCAGAATCATTTTTACGGCTAAGTATGTCCCATAAATAGTGTGAAATCAAGACAATATGAGAAGAAATGCATCACGGTTGTGTCCTAAATTAGCTGAGTTCTACAGTCTCTTTTGTCTTGCTTCAAATGATGTTTATTTTTATACTTGTAGATAGGAATGTTTTTTTTTTAAGAAAAATATTGAAAAAGTGGCTTACTGAAATCAAACACTTCTATAGAGGGAGAAATGCATCTGGGAAGTGCTTACACCTAATATTTTGCTACCAATTAACAATATGGTATCTTCTACTGGCAAAATAAGCATGAGGTGTCAGGAGCGCTTTAAACCTCATGCCTTTGTGAGGATGGGGGTCCTAATTCCATCCTATGCCATATTTTGTATTCTGATGCACCAGTCTTATCTGTAAGACAACAGAATGCCTTGATCCTATTTAAATGTTAATTTGGTAACATGCTCAAGTGGAAAATACTTAAATGTAGGACTTTTTGAAATTTTAAGATAATTGCTTTAAAAGTCTCAAGTGAAAAAATTAGAACAAAGCTAGGTATGTACATACATATTAACAAACTAGAAGAATGCATGAAATGTCATCTTAAATGGCACATCTAAGATAATGTGTTGGTAAAGTTTTGAGATTCTACTTAACTCATTGTCAAAGGTCTGCCATCTATCGGTTGAATAAATATGTGTCTCTAAAATAATAAGCCAAATTTCCTTTTTAGTGATACAGCATAAACCAAGTTTTTCTACTTTAATCCATACCCTGAAGGGAAATAAAAAATATTTTATTAAATTATCAGCAATGGTAACTAATTCTTTAACCTTAGTGTTTAGTTTTATAATTGATATACAGATTTCAAAATAGAATAAGTTTGTAATTCTGATTTTATGAAAGTTAGAGGTAAAAATGAGTGGGTTCCTATAGGCAAAAGTTCTTTTAAGAGTGGAGTCTGTGAAATCCAGAGAATCATGTTTGGTTTGTGGCACATCTGTTTATGGACGGACATTTTTATACTTGACAGCAGTAGTCTCAAACGAAGTGGTTACACAGGGGAACGTCTCCCTTTCTTGGGGATGGACTAACAGTACCAGACATCTAGGATGGTGCAGGGCCACATCTGAGCCATTTGTGATGTAGCCCAGCTTGCTGCAAAGTGTTTGCACTGGCTAGCCTACATGTAGGCGAGTCTGGCACTAGGTCATAACCCCAAATCCCTGAAATGTGGGGCAGGACAGACTGCAGATGACACAGCAAGCCTGACCAAGTGGACACAGATGCTGAACAGTGACAAACAAATCAAGCTACTGACACAGCGTGGCTGCAATGAGTCACTGTGCTCACTGCTGGCAATCACCCGGGGCCATCGAGTCACAGGTGCTCGCCAGTGTCTCAAATTCTACTTCGAAGCTGATGTGAGGATTTCGTTGGCTGACAGTTTTCTCCAGAATAAAGAAGCCACAGAAGATGCTGAATTTCTGTTATTAACAGTGGCATATTCTGTGAAAATCTACTGGAGTTTGGCAAATTTTTTCATACAAATGGGTATTTAGCAAACACATTTTCTCAAATTGTCTATGGTTTGTGTGTATTTTCTTAACTGCCACTTGCTCTAGAATGAGCTTGGGTGTACTTAATATAAAACTGAAGGCTATACATTTTTTAAAATACAAATAGCCAAAGATCTTTATTAGAATAGGAAAGCATTTCCCGTAGACAAAGCTGTTCAAATACAATAAGGATTATAGTATCTTGATGTGGATTGTTCAATAATTTGAGCTGATTTCTTCAGGTTGCCAAGATATCTCCCAATTTACCTGTATTTCTAAACAATAACATATACTTTGAGTACTTATTTTTCCTTTTTTAAAATAATCCTATGAACCTACTTTTAAAAAGGCTAATCGATCTATATTTTCCTGAATAACACACAAAGCATTTTACAGAAGTATTTCATGGGAATTCAATAGAGATTTGTAATATATAATGCAATACATGCAGACAGAGGATAAATTGAGCATTCAGCCCAGAAAAGGAAACCCAAAATCATGCTGGGGCTTTGAAAAAAGAAATGCACAATGATGATTAATGCTTTGTACAACTAGGGGCATATTTTCTTCAAGAAGAATTATACAGTGACCCCCATTAGTATATTTTCAATTTTACAGAGCACTTTCCACGGTGGCTGCAGCCTTCTTCAACTCAGCCCTTGGCTATATTCTGAAAGCCTATTTGTATTTAGACTTCATGAATAAGGAATGACTGAAAATAAAATACATAGCTTGACTCACTCATGAGAAAATTTTAAAATACATTTTAGCATAAATGATAATAAGTGCTTAAAATCCAAGAGAGTTAAAATTTGACAAGGTGAAAAATTATTTATTTTTATTTTACTTTCTTGGGAGGGTGTAGTACAAGAAACCGTGGAGTAAGGAAACCCTAACTCTAGTTTCCAAGCACCTTTAAAATGCTCTTTCTGGCCTTCCCTGGATACTCACATGCCTATACAAGTTGGTGAGCCAAGGTACAGAGGAAAACTAGCAGGGCTTCACTAGGGAGTAATTATTTTATATTACTGTTAAGTGAGGAGTCAGTTGCAAATCGCCGTTTCTTAAAGGAACTGCACTGAAACACTGAAGGTAGACAGAGCCCAGTGCTGAAAACAGATCAAAGGTACAGTACAGTATAGCAGATCCTACTGACTTTCCCACCATCCTAGGGATCAGTCCTTTAAAATGAAAATAATCAGGCTTTCAAGTTGCAATTGGGAATATAAAATTATTTTCATTCCCAGCACTAGGTGAGGCTGACCCCAGTCTTGGCAATTTAGTAACTTAGTGAAACAAAAAAAAAATACGGTGAACTAAAGAAATAAAGAAGGGGCTGGGGATACAGCTCAGTGCAAAAACCCTGAGTTTGATCCTGTTATGGTTTGTGTCTAGTTGCACCCACAAATCCTCATGCACTGATCAGGAAGGCTTCCACAGTGTGTGATTAACTCATGGTCTACTGGGATTATGGGTGTGAGTGCTGCTGGGATTACGGATGTGAGTACTGCACTCAGCCTGGGGCCGAGAGTCTGAATGCAACATAAGAGAGACACACTTGCTCTGTAGCCATTGTTGCTCCTCCCTTTTGTTCTTGCTGTTTTGCCCCCTTCCGCCTCCATGAGCTCCTGCCTTCGACCATGTGCCGGTCTGCCTTGGAGCCAGCTTTGTAAGGACTAAGCCTTTCATAAACTGTGAGCTAAAAATGCTTTCCTTCCCTAATTTTGAGTGTTGGGAATTTGTCCCAGCAATGAGAGAAGAGTAACTGAGACAGATCCTCAGTATTAAGTTGCAGTGATGCTTTCATTTAGTTTTTAAATAAATTAATGTTAAAATTCACATTTATTGCATAGTATACTTTAAAAAAATGACAGACACAGTAAGAAAGAGGGACGTGGGCAGGGGAGCCATCAGATGCCAGCATTTAATTAAGTACAATATGTGGGCTGTGAAACATGTCAAATTTAGTATAGGGATATTTAGTATAACTGAGAAAAATAAGCTGCAATCATACTTGATATCCTGTTCTAAACATCAGCAAACTCTGTTTGAATTCCCAAACACTAAGCAAATTATAGAAAACTTGTCCCTTTCTGTGTTCCTAAAGACCATAACCATCTTCTGGATTGTTCTAGAGATGGAAGGCCATAAACACCATGAAAAGGAGGGGCTGCCTGAATGCTCTCCAAGCAGCTGCTACATTAGTTTGCTAGAAACCATTTTCTTCAGATTGGCAGATTGCCCACATTCCCTGTGATTGGCTGGAAACCTTAAAATGTTTCAGCCTTTAATACTGAAGTGAGGCACCCTATGATGATCTCTCCAGGTAGGACCAGGTGTCCCTGGTGTCTGGGAAAAGGCGGGCTCTGTTGAGAACGGGTAACCTGGATGTCTGCGGCTTGCTCATTCCTCTTTCTCCAATTCCTCCTGGCCTGAAGTGACTCTTGTGTACCCTATTCCTATCCAAGAAATGTTCTGTATGGGAAGCTGTAAATTACTATAATAGGGGGACCTAGCACTCAGGAATTTAGAATTTACATAGGCAATAATTGTTTCTGTATTGCCTATAGAATTCTAGGTCAGGCAGATGTTCGAAAACTAAATATAGTATTTTACGTCAAACGTAAACTTAGCCAAGTTCATACCATATCTTGGGTGGACGAAAGTTGCCCTAACACATTCAGTGCTTTGAGGAGCTTGGGAGTAAATAAAATTCTCTGGCTCTGATTAATTCAACATTCCTCAAATGTTTGATTGTTTACCAACCCCTTCTTCAACTATTATCTAATTATCTGACACACAAATAAGAACGTTCTGCAGTTGACAGTTTGGTAAAACACAGATGTGAAATTTGTCCAAATATTATTGATAAAAAAAGAGAAATACAAATTTAATTCTATGAAAAAGAGTGGATGAAATATTTCTGTACATTGTACATAAATTTCAATAGAAGGTTAAAACAACCATTTCAATTTTTCCTATTTTATTCTACATCTTAAATACACATGTAAATTGTGGACAAGTGTATTGAAGAAAGCATCTCCCCAAACAAAAATTCCAGTAAGTCACCTGGATGACTCTTTCTTATCTTCACACTTGATTGACCTGACACCCAAGGTATCTGTCTCAAAAATCGCAGTAAAGTTTAGGAAGACTCAGCTATTCATAAATAATTGCGCCAGTATTTCAATGGCGAGTGGATACATTCCCCTAAAACACCATATATTTTTCTATATTTTCCTTTGGAAAGTCTGCAAGCAATTTTTTTTTTTTTTTGCAAGAAACTTTCTGTGTGTCTCCATCCCCTATTGGATGTCACCTGAAGCTGCATCCTCAGTCTTTGGTTGGTTACCAAATGAAATGTTTTTCCTTAGCTGCTAATAGGCTAACTGCTCTCCTCCAATCATTCTTCAATTCTGTCTAACCCTTCTTCTTGGTCTTCCTCTTTCCCATGGTGCTTTGCTTCTCTCATCCTTGAAATGTGTATCAAGACAAGTCTCTCCATATCTTCTAATGCCCACCCTTCTTAACAAACTCAAGTCAACTGAGACATGATTGACAGTATGAACTTTCTCTCAGTTTGACTAAACTTAGAACAATTTTTATTTCAGAGCTTGGATCTTGCCATTCCTCTGACAGACCTTCAGGAATTCATACAAGCTAATCACAGAGCCATTATTCTCCCTGTCCAGAGAGGATTTATTTCATAAAAGTAATTGAGGTATAACTCTCTTTAAAATCATTTTATCTGATTATACAACTCAATTTTATTTTTTGGCCTGGTGGCATCTCTTTAGCAACCAAAGGAAATGGTGCTCGAATCTTTCAGTCTCTGCAGGAGTTTGGGAGACTAACCGGGGGACACCTCACTCCAAAATAAAGAATAATCTCCTGTCCTGAAGATATGACAAAACTCTTGTTTGAATGAGACTTTCCTGATTCTGTTTTTACTAGTACTTATCACCAAGTTATTAAACATTTTACTTATTTGTAGTGTGCACTTTTAATCTCTTTCGACAGGATTAAAAGCTTTATGCTTATAGCTTTTTTCTTATTTTCTGCTTACTCATAGTTATGTCCCTGATGACATCATGGCTGTTATTTAATAAATAGGCTTTGAGCCTGGCGTGGTGGCACATGCCTGTAATCCCAGCACTCGGGAGGCTGAGGCAGGAGGATTGGTGCGAGTTCGAGACCAGCCTGACCTACAAAAGTGAGCTCAAGGCCAGACTCAACTGCATAGAGAGATCCTGTCTCAAAAAGAGACAAATAAATAAATAAATAAATAGGCTTTGAACTGATGAATAAAGAAAGGAAGGAAAACAAAAGTTGAAAATAGTTTCTTTTTCTTATATCTGGTAATTGACAAAGCAAGTGTGGCTGTGTTGAGTGGAAGTTTTAATGAAATGATGAGAGAGGAGGAAGAGCATAGACTGCGTTCCCATGGCCTTCTGCCTGAGAAGGGCTGACAGTGCTAAGTGGAACTTCGTGAAGCTGAACCCATCAGATGCACTGGAATGTAAATCTGACTCAACTGTTTACCTTTACTTAATCCAGGATGTGGACTTGGGGTCATACTTCCCTGCTCCACATATCAGAATGTACTTAACTGTACCTAAGAAGATACAGACTTACCAGTACCCTGCTCAGTAACTTTATTATGGAAATAAAATATAGAATTATGGACAATTTGTATTATATTTATGAAGCAAAAAAATGAACAGATTTCACAATAACCAAGCCTTCATCCCTGAACACTTTCTCACAGGATTCCATTATTTTAATATAAGTACTGGGTCCTGACCCAAAGACAGCATACAATAAATGGTCAAAATGGTTGTATTTGACATAAAACAGTATTCTTCATTGTTTTGCTGGTCCTTTTAAGCAATTAAGATATTTACCTCTAAAAAAAATCTATCAGAAAATGTGAACATTTTATTCTTATCTTAGAATTTAAGCCCACACGCAGGCACTTGACCTTACGCTGTCAGAGCAGGTGAACATCGCTCATCAAGGGGAAACCTGCTCATTGACCACAGTGTGGTCTGGGTGAGGACAGGCTGTGGAGTGGATGTTTGAAGACAGAAACCTGTACTGAGATGGCTCAAGGTGATTCACTCTCCAAGATGCTCTGCCCAAGGGCTTGATCAAGCCACAGATTTTATTTCCCTGACCAAAAAAATTAAAAAAAAAAAAAAACTGACTTGCAGGTCATAAAATATACTCTTCTTAGACTTTTAACTCATGAAAACATAATAAAACAACTCCCACTTGTGACCTTAAAATAAATTCTAATTTTGTCTTGACACTAATAAAGAGGGTACAGCATTCTTATGTCCTCTGCTGCAGTGTTTATAGCCTTTTAAATGGCTTTGAACAGTTACCTACATGACTAGGACACTGAGGATGCTAAAAGAGAGTGAGACACTCTTTTGCAGATCTACTGTAGCATTTCCAGGTTGTTCTGTTTTGACCCTGAAAATATTTTGGTAAGTGATCTCATAGCAACACATTAACAAAGAAAACTTCATGCAATTAATTACTATGCTCCTACTTATACTAAGTACATAAAGATAGGTTTTTTTTGTTTTGTTTTGTTTTTTTTTGTGTGTGTGTGTGGGACGGGGGGATTCGAACTCATGACCTTGCACTTGCTACGCAGGCACTGGTGCCATGGAGCTATCTCCTCAGTCTCTGACAGAGGTTTTTCAATAGAATCAATGATCAAAAAATGTTTAGAAATTATGTAAGATAAAAAGGTCATATTTAAAAGGATCAGCTAAATGCAGCATCACAGAAAGAATGTAGAAAATATTATTTTATGCACTGTAAACTGGGATGGAATTGGCTTGCAGTGTGTATGGTAAAGGAATTCAAAAACTAAGATTCATTACCAATCTAATGCAAATAAGACTATTATTATTAAGAAATAACAACAGAAATTAGTATATCAATTTAAAATCCACAGCCCTAAAATGAACCAGAAAACATTAGTTTCTTTTTTTTTTTTTTTTTGTCTTTTTTGAGACAGGGTCTGGCTATGCAGTTGAGGCTGGTCCTGAGCTCACTTTTGTAGCCCAGGCTGGTCTCGAACTCGCACCGATCCTCCTGCCTCAGACTCCCGAGTGCTGGGATTACAGGCGTGCGCCACCACGCCCGGAGAGAAAACATCAGTTTCAAGAAATTCTTATGTGGCTCAGTTTTGGTTTAGAGAACTGGGCGTGGCTCAGGAATGAGGCGAGATGGTCAGGTGTCTGAGGTGAGAGACCTCTTCAGGTATGTGAACAGACACTAAGCAGCTTCTCGCAGAGATTAATTCTACTTTTTCATTTTCTCTGCTCACAGACAAAAATTAATAAACTTCTAACTGGTTTTAGATCACAAAGGCATAAAACTTGAAACACAATGCTCCTATAGCAGTTCTTATAAAAATGGCTGAAAATCTTCTTATATTTTTCTTTCAAAAATCTCTCTTCAATTGATAAGAATGAAAAATAGAACTTACCATGATTTATTAAATTTGCCAGGCATAACTAATTGATGAAGATGATTATAATTAATGATGATAGTGATGATAAAAAACCTTAATTATTTAAGAATAAATCTGGGGGAAAAGGAGGTAATTTCAGAGGACAATAACTCAAACTAATTTCTGAACTGTTTTCAGATTTGCTAAACTAACAGTCTCCTCGACAATAAATTGCTATTGTTCCTTATTTCGTGATTAAATAGGAAGCTCCCAGAGGCATGTCAGGGACAGCCAACTCCCCCAGGGGGCTTAGGGAGCAGCCGCAAGTGCTCAGTGCCTGGACTTCCCCTCTGTCCTATCTCATCATCAACAGAACCACAGGTGCACTCATCTTCACTTCTGATAACAGCTTTAACTAGAAAATTTGCAACATAGCAACCATAAGGAGAGGTTTCTAGCATAATAGTCCCTTAATTCACATCCTTGCTTACTAATCAGAATCCTTATAATCTATTTGTCTACATTCCATTATTTAAAAAATGCAAACTATTATGAGATGGACACAAAACAGCCTTTCATAAATACAGTATTAAGGACTATCATTATAGAGATTTACTAGGTTCCCTACAGCCTGGAGTTAATACTGCTGAGCTGAATTCATCCGTTTCCAACACTCTACTATGCTTTTCTTTCCTAAAGGAAAAAATGTTTTCTCTGACGACTCCATTAAGTACAGTGTCTACAGGAATCACCTGAACAACACAAGTGTTCCTAAGTTATCCGCACAAAGTTGGGTGGTATCTGCCAGGTATATTTTATCATTTTTTTCCCATATACTAGAAAGCTTCCCTGAATGAAATGCATGCGATGTCCGCAAACATTATTAGGTAAAAACACTAAGTGGAAATAGCACAATGCTAAATCAAACTTAACTGTGGTTGTTTCATTTTTATATAATTCACAAGTAATAGGAAATGCAGCAAAATTTCTCTTCTTTTCCAGCTGTCTACTCCTATGAATCCTTTTATCTTCTTGAAATTCCTAAGTCCAAACTGTTCTCACAATGCATGATTTTTTAAAAGAAAGTGTTCACACTTATCTCCCTTAATCAATAATACTTCTTGTTGCCTCTATCAGTTTTTCACATGTTTGAATCTTAATTTTCTGGGTGCCAATCTTTCATTTCTAGATGATCTCTGCATTTTTTAATTTGAAGAGATTGTGGTAATCTGCATTAAGTTTAATCTCTTGCTGACATTTACCTCAATATTTACAAATAAAATCAGTACAATTTTAAGAAACCACAGCTATGACCTTAGAAGTAGTAGATTTAAAGACAGTAAAGTCTAAAAAAAAAGCAATGAAGACAGTAAAGTCTAGTTTGAAACTAATGCCAAATGGGTACTTAAAGACAAAATTCCATTATTTATTCTATAGCATTTCTAGTGACATAGAGCAGAAAACTGCTTTTGGTTGCAGATAGTTTTTGATATAGTCTGACCAAGAGATAATCATTATCAAACCAAATTAATCATGATATCAGCACGACATAGTTCCATAATACAGAACTTAAAATCACAGAAGGCAAAGGTTATTAAACTGTTAGTAAGTATAATTTCCTCATCTCTTTTTTTTTTATTGTTGTTTGTGGTGCTAGATAAATACATAAATATAAGGTACTGGGGTTATGAGATGGCCCAGAATACAAAAGAAACAGAAAATTTTTGCTGAAAATTACAAGGATTTTCTTCTGTGGTCTTCCTTAGGACTGTGTCAGGCAAAGTTGGTATTTTTAATTTAAAATGTATTTTTGACAGTTGACTTTGTAAAATTCAAAAGATATTAACAGATATACGATACATGTGCTCAAATATTTGAAAGTCAAAAACAGCAGAAATAAATTTATTTTATTTTTTCATATTTTTACAATAATTAATACATTATATATTGTTGTCTTCATTGTAGTTGTTTAGAATATAAGATGCAGACATGATTTCTTGTCTAAACATTATTAGTACAGATCTTTCTTTTCATTGCACAAAGAGAAAGTAGCTGTATGTATAGTCCAATAGCCCATAACAGTAGTGGATTATCAATTCACCTGGCTTTACTGGAAGCTGTTGACTTGAGCCTTTGACAGCTTAGCAAATTAATATGGTTTTCCTTTTTATATCTCATGGTTAGACTTTTCTGCTGGATGGTTAAGACCAAGATAAATCAAGACCTATATTACAAATATTAGGATGCTACAGTACAGGTTCTCTTATGACCTGACTCCTCACTGACCCTGAGGGGCTAGGACCAAAATATTGGCTATCCTGTGTCCCTTCTTTTTCTCTAATTATTTTTAATTTGTAATCTTTTTTAAAAAGCAAGCATAGAAACATGTTAGGATTAGCATTTAATCATGTTACTTTTCAATTTATGAACACTTTTTCCTTTTCAAAACACGTTGTAATCCATAAGAACTGTTTTTATTTGTATTCTGTATGCATAAGATATCCTCTTCTATAGTTGAGGAACTAATTGTTTCTGATAAAGAAGATACACAAGTAAATCAAGCTCACGTCCATTGTTACAACTATTTTCAACAGAACCCTTGCTCAGTGCATCCATATGGAAAGCAGGAGAGGTTCCTCAGAACACCAAGTACAGAGTGGCCATGTGACATGGCAGTCCCACTCCTGGGTGTGTACCGTCAGGGAAAGCGGAGTCAGCGTGCAGAGGAGAGATCTGCGTGCCCACATCTACTCATCCTCTGTGGTGGCAGCACTAACAAACTCTAAGAGGTATGCATAGTGCCAAGTGTGCATCAGCTGATGAACGGTGAGGAAAATATGGTACAAATGCAGGCTGGGAAACTGCTCGGCCATCAAAAGAATGGCATCCTGTCATACATTATGACATGCACAGACTGAAAAGTCACTCTGTTAAACTAAATAAGCCGGTAAATCTTCTTAATGATATGTGGAGTCTAAAACAGTTGATCTCAGAGATCTGGGGAGTAGAATGGTGGTCCCTAAAGGGCATAAGCGTAGAAGAGAGGGGAATGGAAAAGTTGATCACAGAGCCCGAAGCTGTAAGTAGACATGGGTAGGAAGTTGCAGTACGTCGCTCCACAGTGGGGTGAGTGTAGAGAATAATAATGTGCTGCATACTTAAGGAACCTAGAATAAGCATTTTAAAATTTTAAGAGGAAAAAAACTATAAATCATGAGATAAATCTATGTAACATGATTTCAAGGTTATAAAATGTGTATATGCATCTAACATTGCATAGGCTCACGTTAGTAAATATAATTTTTATGCTTCATTTGTCAGTTAAAGATCAATTAAACTAATAAGAAAGAATACATTAATACAAATTATGTATAGTACATTTATGGAAGATTTTTCAATTTTAACATGTGAATAAGTAGAAAATATATGTCCTAGGAATAATGTCAAAAAGAATATTGTGAAATTCTGCTTTCAAACAAATCATTTTGGAAGCAGGGGAAAATGACAGGAAATACCTACAAAAAAAAAAAAAAAGATCATGAGTTTGGATTTCATTTTCAACACAAAGTGTCAATTTAAGGTTTTTCTTTTCAAATAATAATAACTTATTTATAGTTATTAAATGGCTAGAGTTTATTGTTATTTATTTATTTATTTTTGGCAGTCCTAAAGATTTAACTCAGCATCTTGCACTTGCCAAGCAAGTGCTTATTCTACTGAGCGATCTCCCCAGCCCCAAGTGGATACAGTTTCTATGTCTAAGATTCAAACTTCTAGGGAAAATATGTAAACTTCTTACTCTTCCATTAATAGGATCTTAGTTCATTCATTCATTTTACATCATTATATGTCAATTCATGTTGTATTTTTGATAGTCAAATAATACTGTTAAAATATCTACAATTACTAAAGTCAGCATTCTTTTTTTTTTTTTTTTTTTTGTCTTTTTGAGACAGGGTCTCGCCATGCAGTTGAGGCTGGCCTTGAGCTCACTTTTGTAGCCCAGGCTGGTCTCGAACTCGCACCAATCCTCCTGCCTCAGCCTCCCGAGTGCTGGGATTACAGGCGTGAGCCACCACGCCCGGCTAATTACTAAAGTCAGCATTCTTCAGAATACTGAAATAGTACTTTTCCTTCAAGGAACTAATAGGATAAATTAACATAATTCCTGATATTGACAATTTTAGGGACAAGATTATAGCTTAGACTAGAGTATATCCCAGTAGAATGCTGGATTTCAAATTCAGTGATTATGTTTTCTTCTCTGTAAAACTGGGGCCAAAAGCAATTTTCCCTCTCGGTCTGTAATAAATATTTGATACAGAAAAAGAACATTGCCTGGCATAAATTTTAAATTTCATAATGATTTTAGTATTACCATCACTGTTGGCAGAAATGTAAACTAGCATAACCACTATGAAAATCAGTATGCATACTACCTAAAAGATTTAAAATAGAAATCCTATTCAACGAACTATTTTTCTTCTACTGGTTTTTCCAAAAGAGTTACAAGCAACATGTTACACTATTAGATACCTATGCATGTATGTAGGAGCACTATTTGTAATAACTACACATTGGATTAGATCTGTATGTTCATCAAGAGATAAAGGAATAAATGAAATAAAATATTTATACATAGTGGAGTACTGCTCAAGACATTTGTAGGAAAAAGGATGCATTTTGACACCATAAGTTTACATGATATAAATCAATGTCACATAAATTACACAATAAGCTAAATATTGTATGGTTTCTGTTACATGAGAAATGCAAAACAAAATAAGAGATAATAGGAGGTGAGGAAATAGATTTTTCTCAAGTGGGAAGGGAATTAAGGGATAAAAGGAAGGGGGGGAAAAGCAGGAGGGAAAGGCAGGAGAAACGAAATGTGCTATACACACACACCAATTTAACAAGTACTAAAAGAATGAAAGTTGAAAAAAGCGAATTCCTGTTAGGAGTACAGTAATGAACTTTCTGAGACACACGGAGATATTACCACTCTCTTCACAGGTGAGGTGTGTCTGACTTCATGTACAGTACTTCCTTAGTCAGGATTTGACACCAGGACGGTGAGGTTTGTGTAAAAAGGATTGGACACTATTCCTGCTTTTAAGATCTAGAGTAGTATACGTAACAAATGAAATAGTATTTTCATTGTGCTTATTAAACCATCTTAGTCTGCCACTAAAGGAGGCGCTGCAAACATCAGAGCTTCTCACTTTCCACTCCTATTTGGTTGCAGGCTAGTAATCTGATTTGGGGGAACATTATCCATTTCAGCAGGGTTTTCAAGTTTCTTTATTAAATGAAGTGGGCACAGCTCTGGCCTCTTGTACAAACTGCTTGAGTTCAAAGCCTGGTCTCTCGCTATCATTGATATGTTTGGAAGAAAATTATTTCCATAAAGTGTAGCCTTGACCCTTTCAAGAGGATAATTATAGAAATCACTAGCATTGCTCATCACTTAGTACAGTGAATGAAATTAAGGAGTTCTGTTAGAGTCAACTGTTCATATTGTATCTTATTGTTTTAATTTCCTCTATTTCTCTGGTATCAGTACATGTTTGCCATATATAATGAACACATCCACCATAGGGCCTTTGGATATGTGTATAACACATCTCAATTCTTTAGTCCTTTCCCCTCTGCTGCCTCCACTCTCTCTCCCCTCCCCATTTGCAAATGCAAATGCAAAAGAGAATAGGAGAAAGAGGTGGAGGGGGGAAGAAAGGGGAAGGATTTAAAGGAAAACAATAAGGAAAGAAGTGGAAATGGAACTTTTGGTGAGTTTTCTCTTATTTCTTTACCCATTTTCTTCTCATTAATATAGTGCACTTACATTTATTCTTTTTCCTTTTAAGCTGTGTATGATTTCTAGGAGCTATATATTTTGCTGTCTTTTTTTGTCAAGCAAATATGAGAAAGGAGTGTGACAAAGAAGTGTGCTTCATGTCTCCGGAGCAATTATAAAATTAACATTAGAGTTTAGTTTTGTCCCTGGGAAGAGTCATATCCACAGATACCACATATAGGGGCTGGGAAGGGCACATGAAGAAAGGAATAAATATATGTTATATACTTGTATCAGCTTCTCACAAGGAATGTAAACATCACGTACTACATATGTATGCACAAATAAACTGAAGAAAAATCACAAAATGCATGTAAATTAACTACCTGCTAATGGACCATAGTGTATTCCTCACACAATCTATCCACATTAGCCAAGTCTAGGAGCTAAATGCATCATACTTTTCTAACCTTTTGACTTGTCCTAGCTGCATTGAGTGAAGTAGAATTAGAAAGCATACAAAATACATAATGTACATAAGTAACTTATTTTACATTATTTATATTATTTAGATAATGTAAATAAGTAACTTATTTTATGAAAAATGCAAGCCTAAGATGAATAGCTCAGTATGATAATTTACATGTCTGCATCGTGAAGATAAACGCCTGTTTGCACAGGCGCACACCCATATAGGCAGCCTACAGTACCACCCTCAGTGGTCACTGTGCTTTGCTCGCCCAGCAGCACAACCACAGGTTTCTATTTCACTACCTGGGAGGGGCTCACACTCACAGACCCAGCTCCTGTACAGCCTTTCCTGTTCCCTCTGCAGGCCTAGTGCCCTACGGCCATGATGCAGTTGGACCACAAAAAATATTTTATAACTCAATATTGTTAAAAGTTAAAATATTGTTAAAAATACCACTGAAGGGCCAGTGAGATAGTTCAGAGGACTAAGTGCCTGCTTTGGCAAGTGCAGGGGCCAGGGTTTGATCCCTGGTCCTGTATGCTGTGCTGGCCCTGCCCCTGGGGTGGTGGCACATGCCTGTAATCCTAGCACTAGGGAGGCTGAAAGCAGGAGGATCACTATGAGCTGGAGCTGCTTAGTGA
The DNA here is from genome assembly GCA_004027025.1 of Myocastor coypus. Lineage (NCBI taxonomy): Eukaryota > Metazoa > Chordata > Mammalia > Rodentia > Myocastoridae > Myocastor > Myocastor coypus. The sequence goes on from PVJA010016679.1 coordinate 41,773, forward strand.
GACCCTGTACTAAATACATTAAAAAACACTATTAAAACCAATAAAAATATTAAGTCCCTTATTGTCAAAATAAAGGCCAATATGAAAAATTTTGCTAAAATATTCCTAACAGGGGCCTGGGGATATAGCTCATTGTCGCAAGCACCTGCCTGGCAAGCGCAAGGTCCCAAGTTTAGTCCCCAGTACAAGAAAAAGAAAATTCCTAACAGCATGACTTTTAGAATACTTTTATCGTCTTAGAAGTTTAAGATCTCGTGAAGCTCGTCATCCTCATCATCATCATTATTTTGTTACTAGGACTTGAACTCATGACCTTGCACTTGTGAGACAGGCACGGTGCCACTGAGCTATATTCTCAGCTCATTATCAACTGTACACGGCCACATCAGGACTATAGGTTGGACACACACAATCCAGGATTTAGGTTGGATAATGACAGGAGTGGGCCATGAACAGGGAGGCTGAGTTGGAACATATGCCATGGTGAGTGGTGGGGTGATGGTCTCCAAGGACTCAAATAGGTCTGGATCTGAGAGACTCAGTGGAGTACATGGGGGAGAGAGGGGAGGCTCTCAGTTGGGAGTGGAGAGCCATTTCAAATTTTAGTTAATATTTTTAACATGTAAAAACAAAAAGTTTATATTAATGAGGTAATGTGAGGTTTCAAAGCACAAACACATTGCATAACTTAATACTCATTAGTCAATATATTAAACTTGATATGAAAGAGCTCTATGTTATTTTTTTTAATAATGCCAGAACAAATCATCGCAAAACGAGTAGCTTAACAAAACGGAAATCTTTTTTTTTTTTTTTTTTTTTTTTCCCACAACTCTCCAGGGAGAGGGAGGAAGTTCTAGATCAAGGTGTCAGCAGCACTGCTTTCCTTCAAAGGCTGGCAGGCAGGCTCCTCTCCTCATCTCCCCCAGGTCTCCCTCCTGGCTGTGGAGCTGTGGCTGCAGCTGCATCTCCCTGCGCTGCGGGCGCTTCACTCTCGCCCTGCCTTCTCTGTATCTCCGCATGCAAGTCTCTTGCTTTTCAGCATACAAGCTCCTGTTTTAGCCAGCATGAACACAGACATGGATCCTCCTGGCTTGATCACACACACAAACTCATTGTTTCTTAATGAGGTGCCAGGATTTGACACGTGTGTATTTTGATGGGAAACGAATCTGTGCCCTGCAAATTTTGCATAACCTATTGTTCCTTTTTGTGCCAGTAGAGTGTGATACATTTAAATATATTTTCAACGTGTCCCATAAGTTTTGGTGTGTTGTATTGGCATTTTCATTTAATTGTATATATTGTTTAATTTTGTCTTTAATTTCCTCTGTGACTCATGGACTGTTCAGGAGGGTTTTTTTTTTTTTTTT
>PVJA010016680.1:0-43039 GCA_004027025.1 Myocastor coypus
AGAGAGAGAGAAGAAGAAGGCAGAGGCAGAGCGGATCTGGGGAGATAGCTCAGTAGAATAAGCGCTTACCTGGAAGCGCAAGGGCCTGAGTTCAATCTCCGATTCCCCCCCAAAAAAGTATTTTTTATATATATAATACTTCTGGTGAGTCTATTTCTAAAAGTTTTTGCATCTCTGAGCTTTTAAGTCATATTTATTTGCAGCCCTGAAAAGCTTCTGCGGGTGAAAAAATTGAATTCAGACACTTAAGAAGCAGTCTTACTCCATGGCCTATATAAGTAAGGGCAAATTAAATATATAAACAATAGTAACCTAGGTGACACTATAGCAGAATCTTTGTATTAGTTTCTTTTTAAAAACCACATTTCACATAGGGTCTCACAACATTGCTAAGTTGCCTAGGCTGGGATCAAACTTGTGATCCTCTTGCCTCAAGCTCCCAACTAACTCAAAAATTTCAAAGCACTGAATGTTACTCCTAGTTCTAAAGAGAATCATGGTATTTCTTTTTCAAGTTTTAAAAATGTATGTTGGTACATTTTAGATATAATCAATGATAACACTTGGCACATTTCAGATATGCATATTGATCGCATTCATCATAGGAAATTTGTACCTATCCATGGTATATTTTGCTTCTTTTTTTTTTTCTGTCTCCTTCCCCTCCCTTCAGGCCCTCTTCCCCTCCTTATTTACAAAACTTTTGCTTCCATTTTATCTTCTATTCTTTTCTTGTCCCTTCTTTCATTTCCCCCTCCCTCTTCCCTGTTCCCCTTCTCATCTGAATATTTTCTGCCCATCTATCTGTTATACATTTTGGTCCTCCTTTGTGATATTTTCAAAGGAAACCTAAATGCAATTGCCAAACCTAGCCTATGTTTTCTAGAAATACAATTTTTTTTAATATTTTAATCTAGAAAAATTATACTGATAAAGTTAATAGCTCATTTTTGTATGTTTCATGGAAATATAATTTCTTATATTTTGGTCTAAGGGTCAAAATACAAAGCTAGATTTTAAAAAATCACAAAACTCATTATTTCATTCATTTAAAGAAATTCTCACTCCAGATAACTATTGATTCAAATATGCAGGAAACCATGGTAATGTTTTACATTGGAAACATCTCAAACACAATAATAAAATATTAAATGCTTTTTTAACAAAAACTTGCCATTTGTTCTTTTTTTTTTTTTTTTTTTTTTTTTTTTTTTTTTTTTTTTTTGCTTTTTGAGACAGGGTCTCACTGTGCAGTTCAGGCTGGCTTTGAGCTCACTTTTGTAGCCCAGGCTGGTCTCGAACTCGCAGCGATCCTCCTGCCTCAGCCTCCCAAGTGCTGGGATTACAGGCGTGAGCCACCACGCCCGGCTACCATTTGTTCTTTATTTAAAGTTTTCCACTGTTTCCAAGGAATCATGAACGACAAAGGAGATAAGGAATTTAAGTAGAGAGATCAAACCAAAGGATGAAAGAACTGCAGCGCACTCTTATGCCTTGTATCTGGATGTGCCCTGAAAGCTTCGTGCACTTATAGGTGGGGCTTTCCAGAGGTGGCTGGACCCGAAATGTGTGATACTGGGATTAAGGGTGTGTGGTACTGGATTAATCAAACTGTTCTCTTTTTAAAAATGGTTCCAGCTGTGTCTAATGGGAAGACCCACCTTGGATGTGAGCACACTACCCAAGAGGCTTGTATCCTGGCACAGAAAGAAAAGGGAAGCTTACTGCTACTGCTACTGCTGCTGCTGCTGCTATTGCTGCTGCTATTGTTGCTGCTACTTATTGCTCTCTTCTTGCCACACCATGGAAGTTTGTCCTCTGTGATGCTTCTCTGTCATGCTGCCCAATCTTAGAGACAGCTGACTATGACTGAATCCTCTACAAACTGTGAGCTGAAATCATCCTTTACCTGTTGAACTTTTGGGTATTTGGTATTTAGTATTTAGTATCAGGAAAAACAACTAAGACATCAGTACAGCAATTCTGAGTTGAAGCCAAAATCACAAATGAGGAATTGCAACCAGAAGAAGCACGGCAGTCAGGAACAAGAGACTGGCATCTAGCCAATGCCCCTGCCTCTGTGGGAAGAACTGATCCCAACACAGGAAGGGTTGGTCAGGCTCAGGAAGGCTGTGGCAACTGCCCTGAGGTGGCAGAAGGATCCAGTGTAGATGCTTATTTCTAATTTTCAGGATATTTGGAGAGTGATGCCATTTCTAGTATGAAGCATAAAGTCATTTCACATGCAGACTTCACGAGCTCTGTAGAAAGTACATATTTGGGATTTGCTAAATTATTTGTTCTGGTTAGTTTTTCTTGCCCATATTTGATATTCAAAAGAGAAGGAATTGTTGGCATATAGCAGAGTTTGCAGAGTTTCACAGCAAACAGTTAAGGAACACATAAGATTGCACCTAGAGGAAGTGCTGGAAGAAGTGTGGGGGTGGGGCACAATGTCTGAATTTAGCCTCCGTTTCTGCTCTTTCCTTTTCTTCTTCTTCTTTCTTTTTTTTTGTGGTCATTTTCCCACATGGCTACAGTTTTCTCATCCTTGTTTCTAACTGTCATGGCTCATACCTCTCTGATTCTACCAGTGGCCCACAGTCTATTTTCCAGTGCCTTTTCTGTGCTGTGACATTCTGACAAATGTGATCTCCCATCCAGCATGAAGAACACCAATGGTTGGTTTCCAGGACATGAAGAAGTTCCCTGAAATGCCCCTGGTAACCATGAGGGAAACAGTTCAGTTTTCACATTACGGGCCATGGGAGGACTGAACTGTAGCCTGACTCCTGCATTAGGGAAATTCATATTCTCAATTCCATCTACACAGCAAGAATCAGGACGAGAACCAGAACTGATCAAGCTTCTGGACTTCTTAGCTTCTCACAGATGGACCTCACCTTAGAAAGGCCACCAAGGGGTTGTGGTCACACCTGAGGCTGCCTTTACCTGTGGGCATCAGGCTGGCTTCCTGCTGTGGTGACCGTCCCTGTCCCAGGGACCACTGAGACTTCTCTTGCTGTCTTGACTACAACTGCACCAAAATTATCATAATAAAAGTCACAGCTAATATGTGCTGAAAATTCACACCTACTCAAGCACTCTTTTCTATGCCCAGCAATATGGATGCAGCATCAGGAAAAGTCGCACCCAGACTGTCTCCTAATGTTGGACAGCCTTGGTCCCTGCACAGTAGAACCATGAAGATAAACAGGTGTCAAGTCATTGAAGAAATGGTGCCAGTTGGTGCATGGGTGTTATCCCATCTCTCTGGGAGGCTGAGCAGGAATATTCTAAATTGGAGCTTACTCTAGAAACTCAGCAACTTAAAGAGACCAAGTGTGTCTTAAACTAAAGTATTATTAAAATGGCTGGGACTATAGCTCAGTGTGAAGTTTTTGAGTCCAATATTCAGTACTACAAAACCCAAAATATAGTTTGTCTATAATATTCATGACAGGAAGTGTTCACGACATGTTAAGTGAAAACTATGACACAAAATTCTATGTCATTTTATTCTAGGATTATCTTAGCTATCTTAAAAAAAATACAGACACACTCTCCAAATTATAGACAATGGCATAACCATAAATGAGTTTTTTCTTCCTTCCTATGCCTCTCTGGCTTTGTTGCTTGCGTTTTGCTTTGCTTTTAATGATCTAAGTGTGGGTCCTATGTTAAGGCCAAATATGCAACAAAGTAAATGGCCAGAGGACCTACAGCAACTTCCTGGCTCTGAGTCACTTGGGAGCCAGAGCTTGTTCAGCACTGTGTGGTCAGTGACAGATGTCCAGGGAGATTGGGCAGGAGGCTACCTATGAACAGAGCTTAAGGAAAGATCTAACTTTAGAGCCCCTAACTTGGGGCAGAGCAGGGTTTGGAAATCAGGATGACTTTTCTGAGTGGTAGTGATGTAGAAGAGACCAACAAAACTTCATGAGCATGAGGATTCCGGAGAAATATGGTTGTATCTGGGGACATTTGTATCACATGATAAAATAACTTGGAGACCTTGGCTCTTTTTCCTGGAACTTCATGGTCCCCACACCAGATTCCACAGGAGCAGTGGACAGGAATACATGTGCTGGAGAAGGTCTGTGAGAGAGGCTGAGAGTTACAGAGTCTGCCTTGCTAAACAGGAAGAGGTCCAAGAACACACCAGAGACAGAAATGAACAGCATATCCTCAGGCACTTGTTTTCCTGAGGATGAGAGCTATAGTTGATGTTGTCCAGATGTCCATCCCCAGGCCCTGGGAAGGTTGGCTCTGTAGTAGGCAGGTCAGAGGGGGCTGCAATGATCAGATCATCCGAAGCCTCCTCTAGGGGAATGCTCCTGAGCTGAGGGGGAGAGGAGGGTCCAACACTCAGTCCTGTGGTCACATCCTGAAGCCTCACTTTGTATTTGGTTTCTTTGCCTCATACACATATAAATGCATAAGAACAGGAAGGAAAAGATTAGCAGGCAAGTGATCAGAGACTACAGATGGGTTTGTTTTGCTCTTAGGTAACAATTCTGTGAGACCTTGCCTTTCCTCTTTCCTGTTCATGTGCTTTTACATTCTTCTTTATGCCCACATTTCATTGTTTCAATGATTATATAGGTATATATGTATGGCTTTGGGATGAGCATATTGGCTATACAAGGTTAAAGCCCCAAGATCGCAGCACCTGCCTTTGATGCTGTGCACCCTCAGGAGATCACTGCTTCCATGATCACAGTTCCCGCATCTTTCTCTAAACTGTGTCAGTGCCTATATTTCCACCCAGATCTATTTCTGCCAATGAGATGTCTTTCCTCTAAGAGTGGTGAGCATTCCCAGAATGTCTGTCAAGAACAATGCAGGGGAAAGGACGTGATTCCGTGTCATAAAGAAGAAATTAAGAGAAACCAGGTAGACTCTGACCACCTCCCCAAAGCAACTCAAAAAAGCCTAAGAAAGAATTAAAAAAAAAAAGGTCAGTCATATTTCTGCCACCAAAAAGCAGCTATGGTTTACAGATTTTGGGTGAAGTAAGTACATGCAGCTGGTGTGGGTACCATCAGGGTCAAGGACACTCTGACCCCAGTACAAATTAGCACATCTTCTCAAAGGAAGAGGTTTTCAGACACTTGACCCTAGAAGTCCGTGAGTGGACTATGACCCAGACTTCAATCATGAAGGGTACTCGATGGCTCTCGCACTTAATGTTTCTCTCCAGCTGAGCTGAGGGCTGGTTTCCACTGCTCTGTGTCCTTCAGAGCACCTCCCAGAATGCTGAGATTCACAAATGTTAGAAAACGCTATTTACCATCCTTACCACTCATGTTCTAACCTGAAAATGTATCTTTTCTTTACAAGTATTTATTTATCAGTGAAGAAAGCCATGTGCATGAGCTAGAGGTGGGCTTCACATTATTTGTTAGTCTTGTCAACTGGATTGGCTTTGTGAGCCACTCGGGGGGTGGGCAGAGCACACCCATGGGTGATCCTGGGGGTGCATGCAGATATGATTTAGGGTGCATGTCTAGCCCCTACCCCTTCTCTGGCACCACTCCCCTGCTCTGCTTCCTGGCTGCCACAAACACAGCAGTTTTGCTCCTGCCTTTCAACCAGCTCACCATGGGTAGGACTTCCTGAAACCATGAGACCCTTTTCTCTTTAAATGGTGGGTCTCTAAAATTGTACCCCAGGATGGGAAAGCTTAATAACACCTATTTCTAGAGTAATCTGTCTTCTAAAATAAAAGACCCATTACAAGTGCAAACTTGGAGCATGTTTTCTTTGAAGAGCATTTTGTGTTGGTGTAGCAAAAAATGCACCCCCCCCCACTAGCTAGTCCTTTAGTTTCTGTTAGTTGCCCAAGCAACCTCTAGGCTACCTTAGTTCCTGTTACTTTTGTTTCTTAGAAACAACTGGCCACTGTGGTATACAGTTGGTCATGATGATGCATATTGCAAGAACAAATCAAAGACAGCTGAGTACCCTGTTTCTTGCTTGAAAACTCCATAAATACCTCCCTGCCTAAGCCTTTAGGGCTGACATGTTTTTTTCCTGAGGCCAATACCTGCCAACATTAAGTAAATCTGCTCCCAAATCCTGCGTGACAAATTGATATTTCAGTTCGCTGTTGCACTGGAATCCTGGCCTTGTCAGGGGTCACCAACTCCTAGCCTTGCTGTCAAGGGTCATCAACTCCTAAGTCACTTGTTCATATCTCGCACAGATCTCAGGGTCACTGCGAAGATGTCACAAGTATCACTGTTGCTCTGAGAGCATCCATTGTCAGTTTATGATTAATGCTGTGCAAATCCAGCAAAGAGACAGCTACTGCTGGGTAGAGCACGTTGAACAAGACTTGAAAGACGCAGTGAGTATGGGTTTTGTACTCTTTGCAAAAAGATTTGTGTGTCATGCTAAACAATAGAAAATTGAGCTTGACCATGTTAGAATTTTGTAAAAAAAAAAAAAAAAAAAAAAAGATGCAAATGTTAAGAAGCTTAATGTATGGACAAATTAGAGACCAGATGAGAACAAAAAAGTAGAGCACTAGGCTGTGGAGCTGTGACCCAACACATGACGAAAAGGTGAATTAGCAAGAACACTAGGCACTGTAGAAGCCTGAGAGAATGTTTTCTCTCTAGGTGACTCTCCTAGCTGCACTGCACATCATTGATCACTTTCTTCTGTGGCCCCATAATCTCCTTAAAGAGGAAATTTGGGACTCCACTGAGTTATAGGATGTTACAGTACTGTTTTTTTTTTTTTTTTTTTTTTTTTTTTTTTTTTTTTTTTTTTTTTTTTTTTTTTTTTTTTTTTTTTTTTTTTTTTTTTTTTTTTTTTTTTTTTTTTTTTTTTTTTTGTCTTAGCTCTCTCTTTGTTGTTTAATCCTTAAATTCTCCCTTTCCGTTTAACTATATCAGACCTTTCCATTTTTATTTCTTCTTTTGAGTTCTTACATTAGGGATACTATATGATACTTATACATGTAGGTCTGGTTTATTTCACTTATGAGTATTTGTTCAAGATACATCCACTTATATATGAAGGCTTTGAGTGTGCCATTTTTTAAAGCTGAGCAATATTCTATTGTACAGAAATACAACTTTTTCAACCATTTTTCAGATGATGGGCATTTTGGTTATTACCAAGATTTGGCTATTACAAATTGTGCTGCTATAAACATAGATGCACAGATATCACTTTGATATAATGTTTTCAGTTCTTCTGGGAAAATTCCCAGTAGAAGTACAGCTGGATTTAATGGGATTTCCAGCTCTAGCTTTTTAAGGAGTCTCCACACTGATTTTCATAATGGTTGCACCAATCTGCATTTCCACCAGCAGTGGAGAAGCATTCCTTTATCCCCACAGTCTTTCTCAGGCCTCCACAGAGAGCAAAATGATCAAGCAATGGCCACAATTCATCCAGAAGGCTGACACTGATGAAAGTTTTGCAAACTGCAATACATGGCTCCAGGGTAAGCCCTGAGGGGACCCTAACTGACCTTGTCAGATACAAAAATTACATAGGTAACATAGGTCTTGCTTTTGTGACATTGGTCTTACCATCCAGCAGAAAAGTCTAACCATGAAGTATAAAAAGAAAAGCCATATTAATATGCTGAGTTGTAAAGAGCTCAAGTCAACAGCCCCTGATAATACCAGATGAGCTGATAATCCACTATTGTTATGGACTATTGGACTAAATACACAGCTACTTTCTCTATGTGCAATGAAAAGATCTGTACTAATGATGTTTAGACAAGATATCATGTCTCCATCTTGTACTCTGAAGAACTATGATGAAGAGAATATTATGCAATGTATTAACTATTATAAAATATAATAACAAAAATAATAAAAATAAAAAAGTACTTAAAAAAAAGAACACAAAGCACTGAAAATGCTGAGGTGGGGGGTCTTCTGCGTGGTGGTGGGAACGTAAATGAGAGCAACCACTATGGAAACCTGTGCAATGACTGCTCAGCATCTCAAATAGAAATTTCATTTGATGTAGTTAGTCCCCTTCTGGGTATCTTCATGAAAGAATGAAAGCATTGTATGACAGAGATGCACACATGCTCCTGTTTACAGCTGCACAATTCATAGTCATCAGACTATAGCAGTAGCCCAGATACCTGACCACAGACTAATGGGTTAAAAATCTGTGATCCTCACAGAATACTGGATCATTCACCCGTAAAGCTGGGTACACTCAAGTCATCTCCAAGACAGTGGAAGAGATTGGAAACTATAAAGTGAGATACAGATACAGAAGGTTACATGTGCATAGCTTCTCATATAAAAAACCCAAAATATAAATAAAAAGTGGAAAAGAGGTGTTAGGAAGCAGACTTGGGGGAGATAGGGAGGGAAACAGAGGAAGGAGGTAGGAGGAAGGCGGAAAGGAGAAGAAAAGGACACTGATAAACAGCAAAACACCATGTGTTCATTCATGCCAGGAGCCCTAGGGAAATGTTGCTACTAAGCATGGCAAACATATCCCAATTAAAGAAAAATTAAAAATATAACATAACATGAGGCCCAGCAGGATGGATCAGTGGTCTAAAGCGCCTGCTTAAGAAATCTTAGGTGGCTGCAGAGACCGTGGTTCAATTCCCGGCACTACATGCTGAGCCAGCCCTGCCCTCAGGGCAGGCTGAGCCGGCCATAAAAATAAGCAAACAAACAAATAAAAGTTCTGAAACAAGAAAAAAAAATTAAATTAAAATTAAAAAAATTTTTTAAAAATATATAACGTAACATTTTTCTAATACAGTCATAAACTTGCTCTTTCCAAAAAAAAAAAAAAGTAAAATGTGAGCAGACCTGTGTGCTACAGGGGGTCAGGGATACCAGCCTGAGGGAGGGGAAGATGGTGGAGAGGGGCAGACACACAGCAGTCGCTAACCAAGAGAGGGGCTGTGACAGGGAAGGACGGACAGCATGAGCACAGCAGACCTCCAGGTCAGAGAGGGACACACAGCGCAGCCAGCGAGCCGCTTCTTCCCATTCCAGCGAAGATGGAAATGTGGGTTTATAACCACAGATGCGGAATCAGTCACAGAAACATGTTTCAAGGTGAGCAAGTACAACAGCCTTCAGACAGAAGCCCTAAGTCATGTCTAAAGGAAGGAAACTGGCAGGGCATGTACACCTGTGAGGCAAAGGTCTAAAACAAATGGAAAGCGTGGCAAGAGAGAACACAGAACAGGGATTGAAAGTGTGGGATTCAGAGTCAAAAGGACTTAGCTGTCAGTTGAGCCCCTGTAATGGTTGCTGTCCAGGGTCAACTTGAGAACTCCAGAAGGTTAGCTGAGTGACTCAGCAGGGGGCCGAGAGCCTCATTCTGCAAACGTCCTCATCCTATGCCAGAGGAGGGCAGGGAGATGGAGTGAGCCCTAGACCTGCCCAGGGTGGGTAGCCTGTGAACAACATGAGGGATTAAAGCAGGCTTGCTCTCCCTGTCCTTTGCTCTCGTTGCTTCTGCTGTCTTCTAGTGCCTTCATTTGCTATTCCTGTGCTATACCACCCTGCCCTAGAACCAGCTGAGTATGGACTGACATCTCCACAAACCATGAGCTAAATAAACTTTACCTTCCTTAATGTGGATGTCAGATAATTTGTCTTAGCAGCAAGAGAAAAGTAACTACTTGATTTCTCTGACCCCCAATCTTCCTTATAGAGTGGGCTTTCCAACATCTTCTGTATCTCAGGCTCACTCTGAAAACTAGACTTGGGCTCTAGTCTGCTAAAACCATACTGCTGCCTGCCGCAGCAGCCAAGACAGCAGTCTTGGTTGACCTTGCTTTGCGCACAGGAGAAGTGACCTCCAGAGAGGAATAAATCCTTGGCTCTGTGTAGTCATGTATGACGGATTGTATAGTTTACACAAAGGGTGTTTTAGGGGCACAGTTGGGGCTTGTTTGGCTCATCTGCTGTGCATCCAGCTATATTTCAAGTGTCCCATCACTGGGCATTTTTGCTGTCAGTTCCCCTCTGCCACAATGGGGCACTGAGATTCAAGATGGCAGTAAGGCTGAAATGTGACCATTGTATAATTTACAAGTCTCTTTACATACAAAAGATATTGTTCCAAAAGCTGGCCAGAGAGACACTTTTAATTGGATTATTTAATTATGCTATATCTATTTATAAGCTGGTCAGGCAAAAGCCAGGGAATCTAAGAGACTGAACATGGACTGGGAGGTCCTGATGCCAGTACCTCTGATAACCTCAACTGTTTGCTTGCCTGACTGGCAGGGGCCTGTCCTTGTAGGTAGGGCTTACTCCCTCTGTGGTCCCCTGATGTTAACATGGTGATGGGCTCGGATGCAGCCCTGAGTGCAGCTCTGCTCTCTCCTTCCTGGTAGGAACTGTGCAGACTGCTCTCAATACTACATATATTTACTATTGTTAAAAAAAAAAAAAAAAAAAAAAAGAGAGAGAACTGGGGAGATCTTTTATTGCTCCGGAAGTGCATCAGCTCTGAGTTGCCAGGAGGAAAGAAGAAAACCTGGGAAATTAGTACAACTGTGTCGTGCGCCGCCTCACCAGCAAGGAGGACGCAACACACAGTTCTTCCTTCAGCGGTTTATTCAGGACCCTTGTACAAGCTCGGTTGTCTTTCTTCCTTCTCCCTCTTTTTTTACTTCTCCCCCAAGCACCCGCGGTCTTTCTTCCTTCTCCCTCTTTCTTACTTCTCTCCCGAGCACCCGCGGGCTTCTAACTAAATACTCCCGAGAATCCAATCCCGGTTAGCTATGTGGCACTCAATGGTAGGTCCACATACGCGGAAGCAAGCCAAGGGTTTCAGCCTTGAACATATGGTAATAAACAATGGGCGGAGAGCACTCACCCTTCGGGGGTGGAAGGCGGAAGCCGGCGCCACCTTTAGGGTATGGCAGTACACGGCTCTCCACACAACTGGAAAAGCCAGATGGGTTAACATGGAGGTGGGCTTGGAGCAGCTTGAAGTTTTGACTTCCATCTGAGCTGACGGGTAGAGGCATGAGGCAGGAGAGAGCTCCATGTTTACCTCAGCTCCTCACCCATGGTGGGTGAAGGACGGAAGTGGCTACCCTGTAAGCTCTGCTTAGATCCTCTCTGATCTCCAGCCCTAGACCCAGAGCAGCTTCCTGATAGTCTCCTCTCCCTCGTCATCGAGCCTCCCTCTCCAGATGCACAAAAAATTGAGAGGCAGCAAAGTTAGGGCTAGGCTGCCTGGAGGGAGTTTCATCTTCATAGCTTGCCTCGGGTCATCTCAGCCTCCCTGCGTGGGTCCCCTCACTGGAAAAGAGAGTTGATGCCCTTACTTGGTCAAATCACTATCTTGAGGAGAAATTAGATCAGATGGCACAACCAGGGAAGGGTCTTAGACACACTGCAAATGCTTCAAAGCATTAGCTGCTGTTGCTGCTACTGTGATCTGATTGATGTTGGTGACACAGTCATCCTCCTTGTGCGAACTAGTGAGTACTACCTACTGCGGCTCACCAAGTCCTCATGTTATTGTCCCGATACAGTGCCCACTGTCCCTTCAACAGGGTGTTGGTACTTGATGCACAGTAGTTCATTGCACAACTAAAACAGCTGCGGATAGGAAGCAGATAAAAGCCACTCCACCCACAAGATAGGAAATGACTGCAGTCTCCTCCTTCAACTTTGTACCAGGTTACAGCAAGCAAAGTCAAAGGCACGGTATTTCCTGGGGAAGAACAGTGCGGGGAAAACAAGCTGCTTTTCTCCTCTTTCTGATGTTGCTCCACCCTCCAGTGTGGGTTCCCCTGGTCACCAAGTGTGGGAAGGTCAGGTTTCTTGTGCCACTGTCTGCCACCATGGGCACATGAGGGGCCTCAAACCCAACTCCAGATGCTCAAGCCAGGACCACAGGTGCCACGTGGCCCAGCACCTCAAATACTTATTTTCACAGTATCTCAAGCTCTGATTTCACGATTCCTTGCCTTCCCAGTTAAGGGCAGAATCTCAGGACTCAGTGAGCTGGAGTCACTTGTGGACTCTGAGGCTGTAATCCTTGCTCAAACACAGAACTGGTAATTTTTAGATCCTCTGTCAGGGATTTCTCTTAAAGTAGTTCCCAGGTCACATTTTCATTGTGACCTTTTTTTTTTTTTATCCTAGGGAATTAGTGAAATTCTGGTTGTAGACACCTGTAGGTACCACAGAGGCTTAATTGAGACCTGCTCAACCTCCACGGGGCAAAGTCTGCTCATCATGCTGGGTGTGGGTCATGACCCACAGGAGCTAGGGCATACTCATGAGGTGTGCAAGCTAGAGACTCACTCTTGGGGGATGAAGAGGTCACCTGGAAACTGAGTCTCCTTGCACTCTGAGTTGCTGGCCTATGGATTTCTCTTTACTATGGGGAGAAGCCCTTGAGGTTACTATAGTGAAATACGTATCTGTGCCAGCACCCTAGGCCTGCAGCAGAGCTGGGAAATCCAGAACATTCCCTTAGGTTGGGATGCTTGGGGCACAAGCAGGTAGCACAGGTACAGCAGTCCACATAGCCTGGGAGCAGCTGTCTACATCTGGATGCTTCTGGTTTTGCAGATGATCAAGATATGAAATTTCCTCATCTACTCAGCCTCTCCATCTCTCTATCTCTCCTCACTGTCCTTCTTCCCTGTTCACACATGCCGAGTCGTAGAGACAGACACACTCTCATATCTCTGTTATCAGTGAAAACTTCGATGCTAAATATTGTTTCTAGGTCTGAAAACAGACATTCTGCCAGCAAAAAAAACTCATCTGGTTCAGGTCTCTTGTGGGGACGCCAAGTTAAGATTCCAAGTATGGTTTTCCAACTCACAAAAGAAACAACATTTCATTTAAATCAAAAGCTGTTCACATACAGCAAGTGGCCCTCTTGGCCCCTGGCTCCCAGTCTGCCTGGGCCCCACCTCCAGGCCGCACCTCGTCACTTGGCAAGAAGCAGAACTCGCCAAAGGCTCTCTGAAGATTGTTTAGCTCACTTCAAATAGTTTACTTGAAAGAGATCATCCAGTCCGAATTGGTTTCTATTGTTTTTTAATGAACAGAACATATTTATTGAGGGAAAGAAAGCTCCTGTCCAAGGAGGGGGCTGAGTGGGTAGTCCCCCCTTTTTTGTATTTTAAGGAAGGGTCTACTACAAGGTCTCACTACTAGACCGGACTCATAGTGATCTGCCTGCTTACAGCTGGGATTACAGGCACATGCCACCACATCAAGCCTCAGTGGCCATCTCAGTGAGCCCTGGGGGCTGGCATGCCAGGCCCAGGGATCCAACCTCTGCCCCTGCACCTGCTTGCAAGTGCTTTATTCTGCTTAGCTATTCGCCCAGCCCCAAAATTGGTTTCTTTTCTACGGGAAAGAGAGAAAGATAATAGTCTCAAGCGATTCAAAGATGGCAGTGCTATCAGTAAATCTCTGCAGATCTGCTTTTTGCTTTTTGGTCCTGGCAATCTGACCCAGGGCCTCACACTCGCTAGGCACACAGTGCGACGCTGAGCTCTATCCCCAGCCCATGGGTCAGGTTGTAAGTGGAGCTCCCTCCTCATTTTGCTAGAGTCTCAGCATCCTCAGCATCCCTCTCCACCCGCAGGAGTGAGAATCACCGTCACTGCTGATCACTGCGAGGGCACCTGAGAAAGGTCTGCACATTCATGTTCCTTCCTTGCTATCACATGTGACCGAGAGCAGACCGGCGCAGGCTGGAAAGCATGCGACAGGAAGTTAGAAACAGGCAACACAGTGCCGTCCCCACTGGAAATAATGCAACCCTCATTCAACCGATACTGAGAATCAAAAGGAGATCTGGGGTATTTGAGCTCGAGAATCAACCTGCTTCATTTATGTTTCCACGTGTTCTTGGCTCCATCCAAGAAAAAATGGAAGAGAGCACAGCACATAGACACACCCACTGCGCAGCTAAAAACACACAAGTGTGAACATGCGTGTGGAGCCAGATGTGAGCTTATCACGCAGGCTGCAGGCCATCAGAGAGGGGCTCCAAAGTCATTACTATCTTGTGGCCAATGAGAGCAAAGAGTAGTGAGACTTTGAATCCATCGTTAGAATCCACTGGGGAGCTAGGGAAATAAATAAAAGACATGAAGTGAAGCTAGGGGCTCTGGCCTTCACCTCACACAGTGGAGGGCGCTGACACTCCCCCCCACCACCACCCCCCTCCGCTGCATCTCAGCAGCAGCCCCGAGAGTGTGTACTGCTCCAGCTCTGTGGCAGCCTGCCTCCTCTGCATCTGGGCTGGGTCCCCTGTGTGTGTGGCTGAGTTTCTCAAATGGAGGTGAACACAGACACAAAATCACCAATAAGATATTGGCAAATAGAATACAGCAAATCCTCAAGATACTGGAAAAGGGAAGAACATGTTCAAATGACAAGGGAAAGAGGGCGGAGCTGGAGAGGGAAGACTTCAGCCTTGTAGGTTCCGGCTCCTCACCGAGGGAAGAGAGAAGCTGAAAGCAGCCCTAGCGCCATCCATCGGTGATGCTTCCGCACCAGGGTGGCGGAGCACACTGTCCAGGAGGATGAGGCAGGAGGGTGACAAGTGCAACCCAGCCAGGGCAACTCAAAAACCTTAGCCAGACCCTTTCTCAAGAAATAAGTTTTTGACAAAGGGCTTGGGGTGTGGCTCTAGCAAAAGTGTTGGGTTCAGTGACTGCGAACCTTTTAGAGCTTTCAGTGACACCAAAGGCCCACTTGGTGCCTGTGCCCTAGGTTTGCCACTGGTTGGTTGAATTCCCAATACATACATATATATATATATATATATATATATATATATATATATATATATAGATATAGATATAGATATAGATATATCTATATATATAGATATATATAGATATATCTATAGATATATATATATATAGATATATATATATAAAATCTTCTCTTTTAAGTACTTTGGTAGGATGATTAAATGTTGCAATTTGTACACATTATTTAAACCAGTTGGTATGTTAATCACAGCTGGTTCTTCCTGTATTAGTTTTTCAACTCTACTAAGTGATACTTACTAGCTTCTTCCACGTTATTTTATATATTTCTCTGTCTTCAAAGAAAATTCTTTTTATTAAGTCTATAATTTATTTTTGCTAACCTAACCAGAACCTTTCTCCAGCATGTAACTGTCTCATGGTTCTGTCTCTAAAGTAGTTAATATATGGTAGGTGACAGCAATATGAATACATACCAATATATGTTTTACATGTTTACAAAATGATCCTCTGTACCTACTGTCCAAAAGTACAGAAATTATAAAAGCAAAACTATACAAGAAACTGAACTTATTCTTAGCAATAAAAACACTGATGTTAGATACATGGAAGGGACAAGCCTCTCTCCAGGAACACTCGTGTCACCTGTCACAAGGCCCACTCCTCACACCCATAGGCTTGTGAAATACTTCCTAATACATTCCTTGGCTTTATTAACCCTGCTTCACAAACACAGAACTAATCCAACAAAGCATTACTAACACCCTTCTTTCAATGAAGTACTTCTAGAACACTATCCCAAATATACATGCACCTGAAGGAGGCCCAAATGGTGACACACAGACATCCTTATGCATCTGATCATAATGCTGCCATGTATGGCTCTGGGGTTAGTGTGTAGGCTTACTTACTTAGAACAGGTCATGTGTAGTGAAAAGCTCCAAGAACTCAATTAAAAGTCACAGGACCTCAATGTCACACAAGCCAACGTTTCTGCAACTTCTTACCAATAGCTGCTCTGGCAGTGCACAGGCAAAAGGCTGAAGAGTAGGGATCAGGCTGAGGGAGGAAGCGCAGCTGTGTGGTTTCACCTCAAGGGATGCAGAGTCCCTCCTCAGTTATGGATGTCTGGTGTTCCTGGACGTCATTATCTTAGCCGATATTATGTGGTCCTTTGAAAAATCTCATGAGATCATGTATCTTCCTGATTCTCATAACAAGTTCTATTGGAAAAATCCCCACTTGTCTCTAGCATGCTTCTGCGAAGGGTTGCAGCTGATTAACCTGTCTACACGGAGGGTGATGACTCCATCCTAGGCCCATAGAATTAAAAGTGTGCAGAAAAGGGCACCACTAGTTTCCTCATCATAAAACTCCAGACAAATGGCAACAGCACATTTTCAAAGCAACGGGCTTACTTACTTTCAGTGCAAATCGGGCAGCATCCTTTTCTGTTGAGAATTTTACCCTAGTCAGGAGAAAAACAAATACTGAGAGTTAACCTTAAAATACAGAGTCTGCTGAGGACAAGCTGTTTTTTCAAGGCTAATACCAAATAAACTAAGAAAATCAGGCCAAGGTGCTCATGATGGAAAAGTGAGGGTTCAGGTGTCAGGTTCTGAGTCCTGGCCTGGTCATCCTGAAGGACTTCCTGTTTCTGTCCTCTGAGAAGCAGGAGGCATATCTTCTCTCCTCCTATCTGCAATCTGGGCTCAGGGTTCTTGTATCCTGTGGATGTTTGTTACTTCATAGCAAACTTGGTCAGAGGCCTCTGAGCAGGAAGTGCTATCTTACCCATGTCCCACCACTGAGTGGTGAGTTCAGAGCCAGTGAGGCTGAGCATTTGGAAACATTATGCAATTTCCATGACTATCTGGAAATTCATTGAGATTTTCCCTCACTGTGTGTCTTCTCATGCTTTTACTGCACATTTAGAAGAGCAAGCACATCCTCATCCTCACCCTCATCCTCATCCTCATCCTCATCCTCATCCTCAGGGCCCAGAGGACAGCTCTGCCTTATCTCTGACTCTGGCCAGTCACAGGGAAAAGCAACATGCAAGGAGATCAGCATTTATGAAGCACTTTCTCTGTCAAAGGTGTCCAGCAAATCCCTCCTGTATGTGATGTATCATTGGGTTCTTTGTAAGGCTCTGAGGAGTCAGGTTTATCAAGGGTTAATGGAGGTTAGAGATCATTATACCATTGTTATTAAGAAGCATACACACCTTATGAACTACGTATTTCCTCTCTGGTAGACCAATTACAGGGAGAGTAAGTTGTGAAGTCACATAGCCTAGCTCCCTGTAATTGGCTGAGAAGGTCTGGATGTCATGCAGCCCCATGTATAAGAAGGAGTGTGCACAGAGCCCACCTCAGGAGGTCTCAGAGTTAAGTGTAAGGAGACCTGGGACTGCAGAGAAAGCCTCAGGACACATCAGTGGCACTGAGAAGACAATGTCATAACATCTGACCCAGTCTGTACTGGAACTCAGGCAGACCTTCTCATAGGCCATACTTTGCCTCTTTAGAGTTGCCTGGGGGACAGGCAGGGAATCCATCATTAAATCCTTCTGCAGTAAGACATATAGACTTCTGGAAAAGAGTTATGTGACAGCCAAGAAGGCCAGAGCAGGGAATACTGATGCTTCATAAGTCATGTTAGCTTTTTCATTTCCCCCAGTCAATGCTGAAGAGGAGAAATGAGTGCAGAAGGTTCCCAGGGAGGCCAAGCCACCTTCCACAATCTTCCTACTAACTTTTGAGAAAGGAAACAGCAAGGGGACACCCGCTGGATAGACACATAGGGACAGAAAGGTGGTCCCTGAGGCTTCAGCCTATGTGAAATGCTAATGATCTTGGGCCAGTGCAGAGGAAGAGGTTGGGAGAGGGCTCAGCAGGGAGTCTGAAATCAGTCTGGGAACAAGGACCACTCACAAGATGATGGTGACAGCACACATTGTGCTGTTATGGACGGTGTCGGGATGTCTCTCCAAAGCCTCATGTGGTCCCAGCTGGGTCTTTTTCAGAGGTGGCTAGAACTAGAGTGTATGAGGCTGGAATTGATGGGTGATAACAATGATAGGCTCAAGACTAACAATTAAGGGTGTGAGTGCTGCTCCTACTCTAGGAGAGGTAGCCTGCACACAACTTGAGGGGCAGAAGGAGTCTTGTCTCCCTCCTTTCCTTGATGTAGCTGTCTTCTGCCATGAACTGATCTCTGTGAAGCCACCCACGTTTGGATTCAGCCAATTATGGACTAAAATGTCTAGAAACTGTGAGCTAAATAAACCTCTTCTTTAACTTCGCGTGTCTGGTATTTTGTCTCAGCAATGACAGAAAAATACCTAACACACCCTTCCTGCGACAAAAGAACAGTGGCGACTGTCAACCACAGGGTTGTAGGAGGAAGAAGCTGAGATTACTGACATGTACTGAGAGACTCACTGCAGAAAGCCCCCCGAGGATGCATAATGATGTGAACCCTTTGCCCAGTGAATATTTATTCGCAGCTCACATTTGCTCACATCTACTTATCACATCTCTCTTTTATAGGAGGTTTTCAGGTTTTTAAGGACTAGAGTTCTTGTCCTCTTTCTACCCCTTTATTCAGCTGGCAAGTCCAGAATATATGTTCTATGTTGTTCTCATTCCCTGGAAAGATGTGAATAGGTTTGACATTTCCCCATTTTCATGTCTCCGGGGTGAATTCAAGGAAGCTGTGGCTTTAGAAGACAATGGTGCTTTATTCATGGTGCCAGACTATGCATTTTGGAAGGAGATATTTCCACAAGGGCCAGGGTGGACAGAGAACTTGAGCAAAGGGCCTGGTTTCTGATAGAGGGAGCACCTTCTTATGGAATTTGTTAGTAAGCAACCACACGTCTTTGCTGATGAGAAGAGAGGCATGATATGAGAAGGGAGAGTAGGAGAGAAAAGGCAAAAGACTGGAGCAGGTCTAAGCAAAGTTGGAGAGGACTGGGGAGAAGCCAGTAAGAAGCCCAGGAGCAGGGCCAAGAGCCTGCTGGAGTGCTTCTCATGAGGAGAGACTGGGCGAGGGAGAAAGCTGTGTGTGGGACCTGGCTACTTGGGAAGGTGAAAGGCTTGCTGGATCTGGCTTCTGCATTCACAAGATGCTTACACAGGCTGCTTCCCAAGGCACTAAGGTCAAGAGAATGTGGCCACTGTCCAGACATACCTGCGGGCAGCTGCTGATGGATGCACACTGCTTCCTGCGACACTGTGTCCTGCCGGTCACACAGGCACAGATGGTGCAGTTGGCCATGGACCACACCTCACCCTCCTGTGGGACAAAGCACAGGGTTCTGTGGGAGCCAAGCCAGCAGCTGGGGTCACTCTGTGAGGAATGCATGTGTCACCTCAAGTCAGGACAGGCATCTTTAGGTATAGTGTGTCTGAGCTCTCATCTTTAGCCAGTATGATCACCATATGTAATGCATGTTTAAATTTTTAAACATTGATTACAGTAGATGACACTTTGCTATGCATTCCCCTCAAATCTTCCCCCTAAATTCCAGCACAGGAATCTCATCAATCCTGCCATTTCTGAGCAGTTCTGGAAGTCTTATTTTCTGAGTCTTTAGGAGGTGTAATTAAAAAAATATGCAGAGACAACAAATGCTGCTTTGGAGCACCATCCAGTGGAAAGGCTAATGAAGCACGGCCCACCCCCATCCACCTTATTCACCACATCTGGTACCCTGCAACATTTGGCTTTTCTCTGAAATCAAAATAACCAGAAAAGGTCAAAGTTCTAGATGGGAAGCAAGGGCATGGAGCCTGCCATAGTAATGCAATTACAGACAGGAAAGGACTTCCAGGCCTGCTTCTGAACTAAGGTTGATGAGATGGATGTATTCAAAGGGAGGGAAGTATTTTCAAAAGGATTCATGTCTAGGTATCTTTTACTGCAGCAAAATTTTTATTTAGATATTTGACCTGTTTTTACAGTATCTTATAATTTACTAATTTAAGATAGAGATGAGGCAGATTTCAGGGTGTGTATGTGCGGTTTTCCTTCAGGTTATAAAAGAATGTCTGCGTGTCCAAGCAGCTCATATTTACATCTTCCCCATCAGGTACCGTACAATAGCAATTATGAGTTTTCATACATGGTACAATGGCAATGTTCTAATTTCCATCTGTTTGATAGAACTGAAATGGTTGTTATCCCAGGAACCAGAAGCTAACTGAGATGACCACTGGTGGCTGGCTTGCTCCCAAATATACACTCATATGTATATACACACACACACACACACACACACACACACACACACACACACACACAGATTGTGGACCATTCCAACTTGCATTTCCCAGATCTGTTTAACAAGCAGCACAGGGCAAAAGTACCCAAGAGTTTGACCCATGACATACCCGGAAAACCTTGTTGCCAATCTTGCACATGCTGACGCCTTCTGGGGGCACTTGCAGAAGGCACTGCTCACAGCAGGCCTCCTTGCCTCTGTCACACCTGTTTGGGTGGGAACACTTCTTCTCACACACCACAGTGGAGTCCTGGGGACACAAAGGTAAATGGGAAATGAAAGTTGACTTTCTGCAGGTAGACCAGATGTTCTACCTGACCATCCTTCAGCAACCCACATGTAGCTTCTCTAAAGCTTATCTGACAGCTGCTATATTTTAATGTTTTGCAACAAAACTTCCACTATCTTCAAAATGTGAATATGGCTTAGCATCTGGAGTAAGGTATGGGCATTATAGCGCCTGAGGAGAGCAGGTACTCATTCTCCACTTTCCGATGATTTATAACTCCATGTCGCAAGGCCAGGCCACTCCAGTCAGCGAGAGGATGACTTGAGTATCAGGCTAGGGAGCCCCACTCACTGCACACCAAACTATTTGCTGGTTCTCACCCTTCTCCTCCTCAACATTCTTCCTTCACAGAGATCTCTCAGTTCTCTGCCTTTGCTTCATTCCACCTTTGATGGTTTCATGGAAAGCCAAGCATCTTTGAACAAAGAGCATCAATTCAGAGCTAAGCCATAAGCCCAGATGACACTGCCCATGTGTGGGCTGTGTTGCCAAAGGAACTGAGTGAGCAGTCCCAAAACTGATTTCTAGAGCTCCCCTGTGAAAGATATGACCAGGCCATTTAACCTCCAGGGAGTGACAGGGCTAGATCTGTTATGTATGATGTTTGGTGCTTTTCTACCTATCAGCTCTCTGGTTTCCTGAGCATTTCAAATGTAAAGTGAAAGGCACAGCACAATTATTAAAAATCAACTCCTAAAATGAAAACATAATTCTGTCTCCAATTGCACATCTCGAAGTCTAGTTTGCGCACTCTGGAAGAACATATTTATCACTGTAGCTCTCCTGGCTGAACTTCGCATCCATAGGCCTCTCTCCCTTTTCTAGCCATTCAGCTACCAAAAATCAAAACAACAACAGCCATCACCAACAAAATAATTTTCTTAAAACTGTGTACCCCGGATGTTCAAGTTTACTCACTAACAAAATTCCCAAAGCCCTCCATGGTAAACACATCTCCTCCTGGTCTCACATCTAATTCCAGCATAAGAATGTCTGTGCCAGAGGCATCCCTCTGAATCTCTGGGGCTTCAGGGTTTTTCCAGTATCAAGAATTATACTGGCAGTTTCCTTTTGAGTAAATCAAACCATTGCCCCAGGAAGACATGTGACAATGAGAAACACATGAACAGTGTCTTCCCAAACTATTAGACTCAGCTCGAATCACAAACCTATGCCTGTCCTCTCCTCTGAATGTGATTAAAGCCGCTGCAACTTCCTAGTGTATTTGAGAATTCACATCAGGTACTGTAGTCAGGGAACATGATCAAATGTCTGTTTTAAGCTTGGGAATCCTCAGAATAATTTTTAGAGTGTGACTTTGTTAAGACTTTGTCTAGATATTTCCGCACAGCCTCCTGTGGTCATAGAGCTTTTTCAGAGGTGGTTGAGTCTAGTGTGTGATGCTAAGATTAAGGATGTCTGATTAATGAATCAGTTCATTGATTGGTCTGATATAGGTTTAAGATTAAGCTTGTGAGTGCTGCATCAGCCCTGGGGTAGGTAGCCTGCATACAATATATGGGACAGAAAGAGTCTTGTTCCTTTGCCTTGCTACTTTGGCTATCTTGTGGGTGCCTCTTCAGATGGTCAAGCCACTTTGCCTTTGATCCAGCTCACTATGTACTATAGCCTCTATAAACTGTAAGCCAAATAGACTTTCCTCTTTCAACTCTTGGTGTTCAGTATTTTATCTCTCAGCAATGAGAAAAGTAAGATAGGCCCTCCCAGGAGGAGATTCTTTCCAGGTGCCCAGAGGATGACTTGAGTATCAGGTGGGTGCTACACATTAATTTCTTGGTGAACCTGAGTGACTTCACTTGTGAAGTGGCATCACAGATGTCTGCACCTGATAAATAAACACACAACTGCTGGCTAATAACCCTGGTGTCTTGACCCTCTTGCTGGCATGTGTGCTACAGTCCCTCTGCACCTCCTCACCTTGCAGGTACACGTTGTGCAGTTGTCGTAGAGAAATGAGGACCCACTGTCATACACATCACTGTGAAAGAGGCAGCTCCCCAAAGGCAGGTCAAATACTTTCCTCTGACCTAGAGGGAAGAAACAGCACAACATGAGAGAGATGAGCATCAGGGATGTCCTATTTTGTCATCAGCAATTACATCTCAAGGTGGTAAACCACCTCCACAAAGTAGGGAAGTCTAATGTACAAGAAGAGTACATTGCAAGAGGAAGATCCCCAGGAACCATTAATTTAGAGCCACTGTTTGAGAATTTGATTTCCTATGAATCTATAAGTTCCACAAGTCATGATTACACATACACCCACCATAGTGAACCATGATGCCTTAGACATAACAGCCTGCATGGGACTGAGAATCTACCCTGCAGACAAACCCACAGAGGCCTTTCGACACAATGACATGGTAAGTCCTGAGAAGAAGCCAACAGAGAATGTGGGGACAGCAAAGTCACAGAAGACATCTAGAGGCTGAGATCCCTGAGCCGTACCTTAAACACTAAAATCATTCCCCAAATGTTGTGCAAGAGTGGTAGGGTGGGTGGAGAAGGAAGAAGTCAGGAAACCTCTAGGACTACAATGAGCAGAAAGAGCTAACGAATGACGTCTGCGGTGGTCTAGACATTTGTGTTACCACAAACCTCCTATGCTGAAACCTAATCATCAGGGCCTTGGAGAGACGGCTAGGGCAGGGGGCGTTGGGGGCTATCTTAGTAACTTTTCTTGTTGCTGAGACAAAATACAAAACACATAAAGTTTAAGGGGAACATGCTTATTTGATTCACAGTTTGTAGAGTTTGTAATATACTGCCTCCAAGTCAGGTTGGCACATGGCAGAGGGACCTCACAGAAGAGAAACTACTATGGCAGGCAGAAGGTAGCAAAGCAAGGAAGGGGATCCTTAGCCACTTTTTATTGCACCTTTTATACTCTATCTAGGCTACCAGGATTAGGGTGATGCCAAACCAGTGAGTGGACTTATTTAGTTATCACATGCCCTTAATCCCAGGATCACATTCTAGGTGCAGACATCCCAGAAAAAGCCCTACCTACAACCTCCTGAGGCTTTGGAGAGACATCTAGACACAAACACTCTAATAATACTGTTGTAACAGAAGCCTGGCACAGAGCACTGACCCCTTCCATCGTGTGACATCACAGCAAGAGCCCATCTGTGAGCTGGGAAGCAGCCCTTCACCAAATGCATGACCTACAATCATTTTTTCTTTTTTTCTGTATTTCAGACAGGGCTTACAGTGTCTATAGGGCCTCATTGCCTAGATCAGACTCACAGTGATTCTCCTGTTTTCAGCTCCCAAGCCTTGGGATTATAGGCACATGCCACCATACCCAGTCTCAGTCACCATCTCAGTGCACCCCATGGGCCAGGATGGCACAGTTCTACCATCAATTTGATCTCAGAATTTCCTCCTGAAAATCTGTGAGAAATATATCTTTATTGTTTAAAAGCTACCCAGGTGTGCTATTTCATTAAAGCTTGCTAAATAGATTCACACAGAAGTTACAGAAAGGCTAGTGCTCAGAGAGCCTGAGGCAGGAGGCTTGTAAGTCTGAGTTCAGCCCAGCATACTTAGTGTCTTACTAAGAGTTTGCCTCAGGATAAAAAATGAAAATTGCTGGAAGGCAGCTGAGTACAAAGCCCATGCATTCACTCCTCACTACTAAAAATAAAATAAACCATAAAGGCATGAAGGGTGAAGCTAACTGAAGTGGCACAGAGGAATATTCCAACTCCCCATCCTGAGCATCCAGCGTCCGACCTTTTATAGGCACAGCACCTCAGGAGAGTCATCTCAGTTTCCCATTAGGAGGACTGGACTGACAATCAGAATGTCCAAGAAAGCAAAACCCAAATACAGAGAGCAAAATCCAATCTCAATCTCTCTCTCTCTCTCTCTCTCTCTCTCTCTCTCTCTCTCTCTCTCTCTCTCCCTCTCTCTCCCTCCCTCTCTCTCCTTCCCTCTCTCTCTGTCCCTCTCTCTCTCTTTCTCTCTCTCACTCTGTCTCTCTGAGGTTCTCCTCCCTGAAGTTCATCAAATCATTCTAGAGCATTAAATTAAAGATTAAGTTAAGAAACCAGTGATTCATGTTCAGTGTTCTTATTTATTTATTAGTTATTGTATTTTAGGGAAGGTTTCCACAAGGTATTCAGGGTCTCACTACTAGATCAGACTCAGAGTGATCCACCTGTTTACAGCCTCCAAAGTGTTGGGATTACAGGCGTGTGTCACCATGCTCAGTCTCAATCGCCATCTCAGCACACCCTGGGGTCAGGGTCAGCATAGCAGACCAGGGGATCAAACCCCCAGCCCCTGCGCCTGCTTGCAGGCACTTTAATCTGCCTATTTTGCTGGCCCTCCGTGATATTTATTCTGTATTTAATTCACTTCTCTGCTTCTTGAAAAAAAGATTAATAGCAATTTTGATTTTCTCAGAAAACTCAATGAAATGCTGAAAATGCTTAGAAACATATATTAAGTACTCTTCTTGGAATCAAACTTACTGGAAATACCATTAGTAAGAGCCAAGAAAAAGTATTATTATCTTATTTCAGAGTCAGCTTGTAGGACAGAATATAATAGAGATACAGAACTAAATCACTAGTTCGGCTCTTATCATGAAGTGTAAACTTGTTGGTCCTTGAAACAACAGTGAGTTATAATGAGGGCCCCACCTGTGGACTGCTTTGTGACCTATAAGATTTCTCTGCATTTTTCCAACTTCACTCATAAAATAGCATCAACAGAGTTGTTTCATATCAGCACTTCTATTGCCAGCATGAATATTCAATTTTATAAGGAAAATTATGTAGTAGTAAGAGCATTTAGTAATTTTATTTTATTTTATTTTTTTATATTATGGCCGGTTCAACCTGGCCTGGGGGTGGGGTTAGTGTAGCATGTGGTGCCAGGGATCGAACTGTAGTCCTGGCGGTTGTCTAAGCTTTCCTAAGCCGGTGCTTTAGACTGCTGAGCCATCTCACTGGCCCAGTAAGAATATTTAGGATAGAAATTGCTAATATTCCATCTAACACAGGCAACTGGCATTCTTGAAATATATAGCAAACATTTTAGTTTTAAAAATTTATTATAGGAGGGGGGCACGGCGGGATGGCTCAGTGGTCTAAAGCGCCTGCTTGGGAAAGCTTGGGCGGCTTCAGAGACCGTGGTTTGATCCCCAGCACCACATGCTGCGCCAGCCGTGCCCTTGGGGTGGGCTGAGCCAGCCATAAAAATGAGTGAATAAGCAAACAAAGGTTCTGAAACAAGAGAAAAAATAAATAGAATTTTTTAAAATTTATTATAGGAACAGACAGATTGCCATTAATGATCCTCAAAATCCTCTCCCTTGCTTTGAACACATTTATCCCATTGCTCATGCCACTTTCTGAAGCAGGTCTGTAAACCTTGTCTTTACATCCTTGCCTTTACAAAGTGTCATCAACTATAAAGAATGTTGCTGCCAAGTGCCATCCAACAGAAAAGCAGGCAGCTAAAACCATGGTAGGGGGTCATCACCCACTGATACAGCATCAGGCAACTTCTAGCTCTTCTCGCAAGTCACAGTGATCACGAAGCGAAAACATTTTGAATTGATTCAGGCAACCCCAATAGCCTCCCTGAAGGTACACAGGAGAGACGGTGCTCATTGCCGCTTAAGAAAGTGGCAAACATGATCAGTTAAGTGTGTTCGAGGCAAAGGAGAGCATTTTGAGGGAAATTCATGGTACTGTGTTCTTTACTGTAGGAAATTTTTTAAGTGCAAGCATTTATCATACTCCACTGTCTCATCAGATATTACATGTGTCCTGCAGTCCTGAGTCTCTTGAACTTCCTAACAGCTTACAGATTAAATAAAAGGATTAACTGTAAAATGTGAGATCATCCTCTCTATAGATATTCCTGTAGGGAACTCTTTAGGATTACTGTAAAGTACCAGAAAGCTGGGTGCAGCTCAGTTCACTTGGGTTTATTTGGCCCAACCCATCATAGCCACTACTGCCATATCCACCTTAGTCTTCAGACATTATAGGTCATGGCATAACTCTAAGCAGGTTTTTCTTTTATTTACTGCAAAATGTGGGTCAAGTCATTCTTTTGCCAATTTAAACATTGTTTGCTTGTATAAATCTACCTGAAATGTTTTTTTTTTGTTTTGTTTTGTTTTGTTTGTTTGTTTGTTTTCTTGTAAGAAGTAAAAACAGCTCTGGCTCCACTAAGTAATTTCCTTAAAAGTTTTAGTTACCTGGTTTGTCTTTGTCTTCTCTTTTATCCACATGTGCTTCAGGTATTTTGTAAGTCATCACAGATCTTTTTTAGCAAAAGATAGGAGTCAAGCAGATATAAAGGTGTATACAAAATCTTTTGTCTCTATCAATCAAACCGTATCCCTTTCATGGCTGAAGTCTGTGTTTCCTCTCCAGAACCCTTTCATATTTACACGAATGGCCCCTTCCTCTCATCCCACAGCCAGTTTTTCTATCATCATTAGTGAAGTCAGTATTTTGCATAAGTGAACAGTGGTTGGATAAATGGATAGATGGATGATGGGATTGATTTATCAACTGAATGATGAATTAATTGATCAATGAAAGGACTCTTCAACATTTTAATCCCCATGAACAAATGTGACAAATGGCTTAACCTGACCCTTGATGAGCCATTTAGTTTTACCTAAAATTATGGCTACAAAATTCTTGGCCTGGCATTTATGAAGAACACCAACCTATGATAGATGGTGACCATTATTAATATTGTTGCTAATTCTGATATGGTCCTAGGCTGTGTGTCACGGGGGAGGGTGCTGGGCACTGCTCCTTGTGTGCTAATCTCTGATGAGACTCTCTTTGGGGACCAAGGAAGGCAAGGCAGAGAATTTATAGTGCAGAAGGCTGGGGTGGGTCATGGGAGGAAAATCTGTTCAAGGGGAAATATAAGAACAAATTGGTGACCAATCAGCCAAAAGTCTGACTAGACTGAGATCTCAGCATCTTGAAAGTGTCCTGGTATTTTTGGTTTTGTTTTTTTTTTTTTCCTTCTAGCTTTTGTTGTATGGATACATTTCTTTTTTTGACCAAATAACACAATATCTTAGCTTTCAAAGTCATGATGGCCCACTTTAAGAAAAAACTCGAGGAAGTGCTTCCGAGATTGGAGAATGGCCCCAGCTAGGCCACTTCCACATTATTCCACTGCAGTGTAGCCCAACCAAATTTCCACTTGGGGGAACTGTGATTTTAAAAGTTTCTCAAAACATACTGCTCTTTTTACATTCTGTTTTAAAACTACAAATGATCAGAAAAATAGGCACTTGACACAACAGCAATTGCTCAAGTGGGAAACATCTAGCAGGACCCAGAATGCCCAGAGCATTAGTCACATCTGCCTGTCCTTGGGGCCAGGTCTAAACCCCTCCCTCTGTGATGGCTGTGCCCGAACTGGGAGTGCTGCATCCTCATGGTCCATGGCATTGTCACCCTGCCACATTGAAGGGGCTCATCTCATTCCAGGGCCCCAGATGCACATGGGTGACCAAAGAAACATATGTACATGGAAATATCTTTAATCAAGTATGCTCAAACAACTGTCCTTTATTATTTTAATTATGCCACATTTATTTATAAAGTGTATGTGCACCTGGACACACATACATATATATCACAAGAAAGAGAACAGTGTTAGATGAAAATACAGTGGAAGCTGGGCATGGTGGTGCATGCCCATAACCCTAGAATTTAGGAAACTGAGTCAGGAAGATTGCTGGAATTCAAGGTCAGTCCAGATTGCATTGTTGAAGGCCAGCCTGAAATACATAGCAATGATCTGATGATGAAAATATGTAATATAACCATTGTTAAATTTAAACAATAAAAATTATTAAATAAAAACAAAATGAAATACATAGCAAGACCTTGTCCCAACAAAATGAGACAAACAAAACAAAACTACATTAGAAACCCTCAGAAAGGAGAAAATTGTGGTAGTCTGACACAATACCTTAACTTGCCAATCTGGTTATAAAAAGAAAACAGATTTCAGAGTCTGGCTGAAGGAATCTTATGGATGGGAACGGTGAGTCAGCAAGAAGCTGTGAAGGCAGAGAAGCAGATTGGGAGAGGAAAAAGAAGAGGCAAAGGGGACGTTCACTGATAGGAGGATGGAGGCCAAGAGAAGAAGCCAAGAGCCCCAAGCGAAGTAACTGACCCTCTCAGGAAGGAAGCTCAGCTTCTCCATGGAATAACCACCCACCCCAGCTAGGGGAAATCTACTGCAGGAGCATTCAAGCATGGGCACCTCAGGACACAGAAAGACAGTAGGTGTGGGAGGCCTCCAATAGGACAAAACCATGTTTCACAAAAACAAAATGGAGATAAGAGAAAGAGCATGTGCAGAGCACAAACCAAAAGAGATTAAAGACCCTAGCTGGCCAAGGCCCACCTCCCCAAGACTCAGTGGAGACCTTTACTCCCTACTACAATAAAACTAAAAACAGTTCCTCTATGCACACATTGGTTTCATTTTCAGCAACTGCATTTCACAGCTTCCTAAAAAGATTGCATGAGAAAAGGCACCTATAGTGTGCAGCTCAGTGCCTGCCACATAGTCAGTGCTCAGGAAAAGTGCCCACACTCTTCCTGCTGCTCCTCCCTCTTTCCTGCTAAGCCTCTCCTTCGCTGCACGCTATCCACCTGTATCCTTTGCCCCTGCAGGTAACCGAGTCTGCATCCTTCCGGGCCATCACTTCCACCACCTCTAACAAAGGAGCCGCTAACAGCCTTAAGCAGTCCTCTTCTGTCCTGCTCCCCCTGCACAGCTATGTTCTGTGTTCATCTGATGTCCCAAGTTCTTCAAGGGAAGACAAGAGAAAAAGCCACCCCTGTTCACACCTTCCACTCCGCTGATCCAGGGAGCAGGTGCCTCTAGCAAGCCAGCAGCCAGGGCCACCTCGGAACCCCGGGGACCAGTGTGCATACACACACCCCACAGGGACTCCCGGAAGACATTCATGAATCTTTGACCTGAAAATAGTCACTCACCCAAACATTTGGGGCAGCACTGTCCTGGGGGTGTGTGACTAAGGTGCTGGGGACAAGAGAGAATGGGACAGACTTCTCTCGTGCACTGTGTCCTGCCTCCCTGAGAAAAGAGAGAAAGAAAGGCATATTTAGAAAAGTCAGTGCGTATAGACGGTACAACCGAGACATCTGGAGCACACGCAGGGCCCTTTCCTACAATCCCGGAATCTCTACATCGTTGCCTACCTTCAGGGACTGCTTAGCTCCCATGACTCCCTCAAGCAGCCTCTGGCCTTCCCTGTGCACCCTGAAAACTTCAGCTGCAAGTGGCCTCCTGAGAGTGAGCACAGCCAGGGTCACCTCCCCTTGCTGTCGCTGCCTGTCTTTGTCTCATCCCTTTCAAGAGTCACTGAGGAGTAGATTTAGAGTAACCAGCCTCTCCCTCTGCTTAGGATTTGAGGCTTCCATCCTAACACCAGGCAAGTTTCATTCAAACCAGGATGTGTGGGGCATACTCACAGGGCCTCTCTCTCCGCCACAGTCACACACACACATACACACACACACAAAGGAACCCTGTGTTTCATGAGACTTTTGCTTCTCTTTCCAGCTCCACCTCCATGGAGCTCCTGCAGGTAGCCTCCTCCAGGAAGGCCCCATTGCACAGCCATCAAGCGCCCTTAGCATGGCCTAATGGTGCCCCCGCCAGCGAAAGTGGCCAACCTGCTCTGAAGGCTGTGTTCATGGGAACCCTCCCCTGGCTCCAGCAAGCTAACCGGATCTGCTTCCTTTAATGAAGCCTAGGCCCTGATGATTGATTTGAAAGAACTTGAAGAGCTGCAGAAGCCTATGGGAGTAATTTTGGAGCCTTCAGACATCTTCCCTACTTTTTTGCCCTCATTCTTCACCCTTCTGTCTATTGCCACAGCCTCTGGTCCCCTGTCCCCTTCCTTAACCTCATGCCCCTCTTTCACCTCTCCTCTTAGAATGCATGGGTGCAGATGCCCCTCTTTTTCCTCACACCCCACAATCTTTATTACTTCTTTATGGTCTACAAGCATGTCTGATGCCAGGATTCACCTGCTCTGTATCCTCAGTGAGGTGGAAATGCCTCCTCAGAAGGCTGGGAAGATGCCAAAGGGAAAAAGAAAAGGGCTTGCCAAACCATGCACAGCTAACTTGCCTTGCAGTGTGGATCATGAGATCTCTTTCTCACACTGTGAATTGTTCTGAACTTTATAAATAAAGGCTCTGGGGACTGAGGAAATAGCTCCATGGCACAAGTGCCTGCCTGGCACATGTAAGGTCTGAGTTCAAACCCTGGTCCCACAAAAATTAATAAATAAATAAATAAATAAATAAATAAATAAAGGCTTTGGTTCTTGATGTTATAAAGTTAGTGAATTTGGCAGATGCATCATAAGGAATTGGAATTGCAGCAGTGTGGCTTCTCTGAGACTAGAGCTAGAACCTAGGAAAATTTCCAGCCAAAAGTTAGCTTTCATGCCCCTTTGGACTGGAGGGAATAATGTATATCTCAGAGGGTCTGAAAATGAAGAGCTCCAGGCTAGAAAGTGCCACAAGGGAGCAAATCCACACTGAGATGTTTCTAAAGCCAGAAGAAAACTCTCAGCCTTTCCTCGCTGGTTACCCACACTGTCTGCCGCAGCAGAGCCCAACCTTGGCTTTCGGGATGTGTGGCTTCCCACTCTGGCCTTTGTGGGATCCCTCTGCTTCGGCTTTCCCTTATTGCACTGACCATTTTTATTATTAAAGTTTACTTGTTATGGGCAAGAATGAAAGTGAGAGCAGGTTGCATATCTTTTAGAATATTTATTGTTTTTAAGCCTCTTCAATGTTGGATTCTTCACCAAACTAATAAAGAACACCTGAAAATACCAAGAACAGCTCTTCTGTTGTTTTTAGATTATTTCCAGATCAACATGAATCATTTAAAACTCCTTGCACAAATCCCAGGCTCTTCTGAGATTTGTCACTCAGTTCTGCATAACCTTAAAGTCCTAGACTTCAGAGGTGGGTAACTGAGTCCGTGCTAATCCCTGAGGTCAGCCCCGGCTTATACACAAGACACAGAAGTTGTATCAGGTGAATGGAATGGGAGATGCTACCTTGGCTTTTCATCTTAAAGAAAGTTCTCTGCAAAAAATTTCCTAAGACTACAGTCCGGACCACACAGGGCAGCTCTGAGCTGGACTCCTTCAGGTATACAGAGAGCACACATTTTTTTGTTGACATACTCTGTTCCTGTTGGATTTGCATCTATTTTCCAAGCATGTTTTAACATTTAAAAATACTGCATAATTGCAAAAGAGTCAGCTTGTCCCACATTTTGGAAATCTGGTAAAAGATTATGTGTGCAACCATAATTTTCCTTATCATAAAGTCAAAGGGCAAACTTTGCATACACACACACAATACGGCTGCAGTTTGTGTTTCCCAAGAGTCTGTCAAAGTAACTTGAACTCCAGTCTGGGTTCGCTGGCTGGGTCAAGTTTTATTTTGTTTGGGTTGCAGTACTGTGGCACACAGCCCAAGTCCTGAGGTTGTGTGCCAATTCATGCCTCCAGGGAAGCTCCAAGCCCTGCCCAGGGGCACAGTCACAGCTCACAGTCTGCTTCTGTGAGCCCAATCTGGCAGGGATTCTGGTTAAGCCACAGACTGCTGCTCTATAAGAAACACACAGAGCCAAAACAACAGGACTTAACATTTCTGTTTCTAAACATGGACAAATTCCTACAGTAACTGTACTACTGACTGTCACAACAGCACTGACTGGCTTCCCGGCCTCAGCTCCCGGAAAGCTTCATGTGTCTGGGCCTCCTTTCTTACACCCATCCACCATCCCATTATTTTGTCTCGGATGGTTGAAGATTTGTCACACAACTGTAATGTGCATGTGGTCTTGAATGCAAAACACAAAACACATTCGGTCTAAGGTATTTTCACCACCACTGAGCTTGGCCCTAACCTGCTGTGGTTGAGGGTGACTAACATTGCCTTGGAGATAAAAGTCCTACCCAAATGGGCTAAAAGTCATTGTAGAAGTCAGTCCTGGCCACAGTGCTCAAGAGTTATTCCACATTTCCCAGAATGCCTTGCAGGTGGGCATAAGTATGTGATTGAGTTCTGACCAGCAGGAAGAAAGTACAAATAGTGTAACACACAGGGTGATCTGTGAAATTCCTCACACACAACTTGCACTCTTCACTTTTTCTCTCTAGTGGATGGAGAACTAGCTGAAAGGACTGGGTAGCAGAGCCTGGTTCCCTGAGTTACCCATAGATATGTAGCGCCCCACCCCCACCCTATCCATACTATTAACAGGCAGATGAACAGAAAAATGAATTCCACTGTGCTACTGAGGTGTACTGGCTCTTTATTACAGCAGTAGCCTATGTTTTTCAGACACCCTATACCCTTTTCTTGAGAACCTCCAATATAATATAAGATAGTGCAGCAGGGTTCTTACTTCTTCATTGCCCTCAAGCATGTCTCACGCCTTCCTTCCTCTTACACATGCCTCTTGGCCTCTGTTCCCCTCACTGATCCCTATCAAGCCCTGCCTCACTCAAGGTCAGGTTCCAGTCTCTTCTGTCCTGAAAAGCCTTCCACAGCCTGCCTTTTCCAGGAATCTTCTCCCCTGTTTGTAGCTCCTCCTTCCTTCTCTATGCCCTTCTATGTGGGGCACATTTGCAATTTTTGGCACACACATAAAAGCTTAATACTAAAAGATGCTATTAGCTCTGCCCCCAAGCCACATTGTCTTTGGGGCAATGGAAATCCCTGTGTACGGTGCATCCTTGGCATGCTGGGAACCATTAGTGAGTGAAAAAAGGAGCCCTTACCATAATGAGCTCCAGAGTGTGGGTGAGTTGTAAGTCCTCTTTAATACAGGGTATTGAGGAGGTGGCACGGTCCCGGCGGCCTGCATTCACACACCCTTGTCATTACTAGGGGCTTTGCATACTCTGTGCATGTTGGGTCATAGGCATTATTCCACGCACACTGCCATCAGCAGAACATATGAACTAAATGTGGATGCTCATGTATCCAAAAGCAGCCTTTAACTTCCACATGTAAAACAACTGCTACCAGCCTAATGGAGAATCTAGGGTATCCTGTTTAAATGGCTGAAAATTACTAAATGGTTGATATACTGAGGGACAGATGACTATATTCATATCTGGGTGACATACGGAGTATCGTTGAAACTTCCGCAGGACTTGTGCATTTTGGCTTTCACAATTTGTTTTTGCTTTAACCGTGAAGCATAAACAGTAACGCCATATTAACATGCTGAGCTGTAAAAGGCTCAAGTCAACAGCTTCCAACATTGCCGGTTCTGCTGATAACCCACTACTATTACAGAACACTGGACTATGTATATAACTACTTTCTCTTAGTTCAACAAGAAGAAATATTTATACCAATAGTGTTTAGAAAAGTTATCACATCTGCATCCTGTACACCAAACAACTACTCATGTGTCTTGCATGACCCTAGGCTGCAGCTTCTCCCATCAGCACCCCAAGCTACATTTGCAGTTCTGCAAATACTTCACACAAGTGGAACCAGGTGCAGCCCAGACTGGAGGCAAGTACCCGTGATCCCAGACCTCTGGGACATTAAAGCAAGAGGACTACAAGTCCAGCCTGGGGAATTTAGCAACCCAGCAAGGCTCTGCCTCAAAATAAACACATAAAAGGGAGCTAGGGATGTAGCTCAGTGTGAAGGCCCTGGATGTAATCATCAGTTCTGCTAAACAAATGGAACTGGCTTCTCCGCCTGTTCTGATTTCTAGATGCGTCCTCCCCTCCTTGGCCCAGGGCCCCTCTCCTCACTCAAAGCCATCCATGTAGGATGATTCCAACTCCTGCATCCTGCTCCGTGGCCCTGGCCTCCTCATGCCTTCTTGTAGTGGGGCCTTTGTGAGAGGCCCATACAGATAACCAGGATGCTCACCCCACAGCCAAACCTTAGTGAGATGCCATCTACAGTCTCTTGCCTGATGTAGTCACACTCACTGGTCTAAGATATAAGGAGAGGGCCTTTCTGGGTCATAGGCATTATTCCACACACACCGCCGTCAGCAGAACATTTATTGCTCTATATAGTCTCAGACCGGCTGTTTCAGGCCTGGTGCCACACAGCACACTATGGTAATGTGGTCCTCATCCCTGGAGAAGCTATACTTTTCTGAAGGCCAGAATATCAGTGTAAATCCTGTGGTACAGAACTCAAGCTAACTAATGCAATCCTCTTCTCATTCATTATTCTTTTAGAAGGAGAAACTGAAAGCAGAGAATTTGACCATCTCCACTTTCAGTTCTCTTATTGTGATAGAAAACCCTCAGCACTGGCAGATGGCATCTGAGGAACACTCTACTGCCAACAAAGTCAAAAGCCTCTCCTTGCAGTCCAAGGCCTCCTCAGAGCCACTGTGCCAGTCCCGATGGCCACAGTGGCCCCCAATGCTGCATGACTCACTGTGCTGTATGACACCCTTTGGCTCATGCCAGCATGCCCAGCAGGGATGTCAGTGTCCTCATGAGGTCAGCCAGATGACTCCCAAGAGTGTGACAATGTTACTATGGCCCAAGGTTCCTGCTAAGGTTGTAGCAAATACCAGTCTTGGTCTCAGCTGACTGAGTGGCCTATTCTTCATCATACATTTTGCAGACAGCCAGGCAAGCTGCTGTCCTTCAAGGGCAGAAGCGAGAGGGCCCACTGCCTGAGGACAACATTGGATGCCAATGTGGAGATGGGGCAGAGCCAAAGACCCCACTGTTATAAAGTTCATGTTATTTTAGTAAGTAAAGGGGTGGGGGCATGTTCATACTAGAGTGCTGCAGGCCTTATTTTCTGCTCATACTTAAAGGTAAAATCTGTCTCATCTTCCTTTTTAAATGCCTGGCCTTAGTTCTTTCCTGCAAATAGCTGAATAGTAGGTTTTTTTATGGTTTGTTTTTGCTTTGAAAAGAAAAATGAACAATTATTTCTCTTCTGAAAACTCAGACTTTCAACCCTAGTAAACATAGGAGTTACAAAGAGAATGCTATCTGAGGTATGTTCCAAGTGTTTTTGGGGTTCCATTCATGTTTCACACCTCTCTGTGTCTGTCTTAGAAGCACAAAGAAATATTCACCTCAAGGATTGAGCTCCAAGACATCTCTGACACATGTCCAGGGCTGAAGGTGAGGAGGAGCTGGAATCTGGAAGACTGCTAGGATGGATCTCTTCGAAAGAAGAGTAATAATCTCCATTTTAGCTAAACATGGCTCTAATTCCATGTACTGAGATGTACAGAACCGACTAGGATATTTCTTTACCCTCTCAACTGGCTTTAAGCAAAACAATGTGGTCTAATCTAGGTCCTACTGTACAGCCTTTAAAGCAGTGCACAGATCATTGATGTCCTGCCTGTAGCTCCTAACCCAACTAGCATGCGTGAGCCAGGCCTAGTGATGCCACACTGTGAGCTGAGATTAAGTCTCAGGAAAGAACCCATGATGTCTCAGGGCATGAAGGCCAGATATCAACTGGTCTTTTCTCAAACTGTGTTATGCAGAATATTCTTTCTGTGACTCTCTCTATGTATTGCACAAGTGCTATTATGTCTCCTACCTAGTCCAGATCACAGTGTTCATCCTTCCTGTCATTCTCACAGTCACTCATGCCTGAGCCATTCCCCTCTTCACAAATTAGTAGAACCCAGATTTTGGCCATTGCTCCAGGTAGCCATTGTTCTGACTGGACTTAGGATCTGTTTTGCTCCCTACAATTTAAGGTATGTGATATGAAAAGTGCATGGCTATGGTAATTTTTCCTTCAAACTGGTTGGATGATGCTATGTTCTCCTTGGCCCCAAGAACACATTAGAAAGTCCTTGAGGTGCATAGTAGCATATAGTAGTGTATATATTGCCAATTGTGAATAAAGTTTCAAAGGATATCAGAAAAGTTTTTCATACTTATAAGTGTGTGGATTATGATTATTGCTATTCATTTTTTTCTGAATTTAGGACAGGGTCGACAGAGTGTACAGGTTCTCACTACATAAATAGGACTCACAGTGATTCTCCTGTTTTCAGCCTCCCAAGCACTGTAATTACAGGTGTGCATGAGCTACCATGCCCGGTATCAATCCCTGTCTCAGTGCACCCTGGGGGCAGGGCTGGCATTGAACATTGCACTCTATGAAAGCAGGTGCTTTAGTCTGCTGAACTATTTGGCCAGCCCAATTATTCACTGTTAATTTTTAGTGCATTACATTTTTCTTACATGTATTATACTATATCAATACAATGAAACACAAAAACCACATGATCATTTCAATAGATGAACAAAGAGCCTTTGAAAGTCCAACACTCAATCATGATAAAAAACACTATCGGAAATTGGAATAGATGATCCATACCTCAATCTGATAAAGGCTATCTATGACAAACCAAAAACCACCATCAGTCTAAATGGAGGAAAACTGACAGCTTTCATTCTAAAATTAGATTCAAGACAAAGATGCCCACGATTGTCAATATATTAGATATAGTTCTGGGAACAATAGCCAGAGCCATTAGACAAGAGAGGGAGAAATAAAAGAAATAAAAATTTGAAAGGAAAAAGTTACATTGTCATTATGTGCAGATGACATGACCCAAAAAACTCCACAAGAGATTGGTAGAATTTATAACCAAATTTAGTAGTGTAGCAGGGTTCAAAAGAAGCAGCCAAAAATCAATAGCCTACCTCTACACAAATAACATGCTCACTAAAGAAGAAATTAGAGAAACAACATCCTTCACAATAGCACGCAAAAAAGGAAAAAGGGAATTAATCTAACAAAGGAAGTGAATGATCTATTCAGTGCAAATTACACTGAAAAAATTACAAAGAAGATTTCAGAAAATGGAAATATATTCCTTGCTCATGCATAGGAAGAACCAACATTGTCAAAATGTCTATACTTTCAAAACTGCATACAGATTCAATGAAATCCTGATTAAAATGGCATTAGTGTACTTCACAGATCTAGAGAAAACATTTCTCAAATTTCTCTTGAACCAAAAAAATTTCAAGAATAGCAAAGGCAATCATGGCTAACCAAGTCACTGTAGGAGGCATTATAATCTCTGACTTGAAAATATACCACAAAGCTACTGACATAAATCAGCAAGGTACTGGCAAAAAGGCAGACATAAGGATCAGTGGAACAATAAGAGAGACTAGAAGTTGTGAAAACACAACTACAAACATACTCAGCCACTGTACCTTTGACAAAGGGACCAAACACTTTCACTGAACAAAATATATCTTTCTTAACAAATGCTACTGGAAAAAAATGACTTTCCACATGCTGAAAATTAAAACAGGACCCATGTCTATCAGTATGCACTGAAGTATAGGCAACATGTATTAAAAGATCTCAACATTAAAACAGAAACACTAAATCTCCTAGAAGAGAAAGTAGGTGGAAATCTTGAACACACAAGGGTAGGCAGGAAGTTCATAAAGAAAAATCAAACTGCATGGGAAATACTTCAAAGAATAAACAACTGGGACCTCCTCTTATTGAAAAGATTTACACATCAATATAAATCACCAGTAGAGTGAAAAGACAACCCAAAAATTGAGAAAAAAAAATTTAACCACTACTCATTCAGACAAAGGTCTCTTATCTAGAATATATAAAGAACTAAAAAAAATTAGTGCCTCAAAATTTAGAGACCCAGTCCAAAAATGGGCATCTGAGATACATACACACTTCTTAGAGGAAGAAATACAAAGGGCAAATAAATACATGAAAAAGTGTTCTACATCACTGGCCATTCAAGAAATGCAAATTAAAACAATATTGAGATAACA
Organism: Myocastor coypus; assembly: GCA_004027025.1. Classification (NCBI taxonomy): domain Eukaryota; kingdom Metazoa; phylum Chordata; class Mammalia; order Rodentia; family Myocastoridae; genus Myocastor; species Myocastor coypus. Next base: position 38,204 of record PVJA010016680.1, read on the forward strand.
CCTCACTTGAGAAAGACTGCCTATCTTAAAGAAATCAACTACCAACAGATGCTGGAGAGGCTGTGGGCATAAAAGTAACCCTTCCCCACTGCTGATGGAAACGTAGACTGGTACAACCACTAAGAAAATCAGTATGGAGACTTCTCAAAAACTAGAACTGGAAGTCCCATTCAATCCAGCTATTCCCCTTCTGGGTATTTTCCCAAAAGAAGTGCAAACATTGCATCACACTGATATATGTGTACCCATATTTATGGAAACACAATTTGTCATAGCCAAATCTTGGAAGCAACCAAAATGTCTATCACCTGAGGAATGGGTGAAAAGTATGTGGCATTTTTAAACAATGAAGTATTATTCAGCTCTAAAGAAAGACAAACTCGAAGCTTTATAGGTAAGTGGATACAACTAGATGCTATAATCATAAGTTAAATAAATCATACCCACATGTGTAAATACACTGTCTCCCTAGTGTAAGGACCTGAAAGAAGAAATAAAACCTAAAAGGTATAACAGATACAGTAAAATGAAAAGAAATGGAATTTAAGGATTAAATAATGAAGATGAAAGAAAGGAGTAAAGATAGGAAAAAAGGCAGGGGGAAAACATACAAATATATTTACAGGATGGTTGAGATGACTATATTAAAAATTTCCATCAGTTTTTTGAAAATAGCAGTTAACATGTAGAAATTTACCTTGAATAACTCTGTATACTCATATCAGTGATATGAGCAACTTTATCAAGGACAGCAATGCGTAATACAAAAGCCGTGCTTGTACTATTTGTATGTCTGTCATCTTGGTCTTCTAATGTGTACTGTTTCTAATGTCGTATTAATTATTAATGTACTCTCTTTAAAATAAGTTTTTTAAAAGGTAAAAAAAAGAGACTACAACAAAATTTAAGGCTTCTTCAAAGTAAGCAGGAATATGCAATCATATGTCCAGTCCTACATATCTATATCTGTTAAATGAGCAACAGATTTGATGATAAAAATAGATAACATACCAACCATTATTAATCAGCTATTCTTATTTTGAAAATCTGTAACATATATACTGCTGTACGTTACCCTATTTCTGTCTTCGTTTTTAACTTTTTTGTTCTTGATTTTGTGCTTGCTTTCAAAATAAAAGTAAATGAAAAAGAAAGAAATCTTGAAAACATGGGGACAGGTAGATAATTCATGAACAAAAACCAAGCTGCATAGGAAATACCACAAAAAATAAATTGGGATCTCATCTTTTTGAAAAGTGTCTGTGTGTCAAAACATCATCTACATAGTAAATATAAAACTCATGAATTTGAAAAAAAAAAATTAGCTGACTGGCCCTCAAAGGACTTCTATCTAGAATATATTGAGAACTAAAACCAATCAGGACCCCAAATTCAAAGACTCAGTCCAAAAATGGGCATCCAAAATGAAGAATACACACTTCTCAAAGGGAGAAATAGAGATGGCAAATAAACATATGAAAAAATGCTGCATAACACCGGTCAGTTGAGAAATTCAAATTAAAACAACACTGAGATTGTGTCTCATCCCAGAAAGATTGACTATTAGACAGAAATCAACTAATTTTGAGAGGCTAAGGGGACGTAGGAACACTTCTACACTGTTGGTGGGAGTGTGGACTGGTGCTACCTCTATGAAAATCAGTGCAGAGAATCCTTAAAACATGAAAGGTTTAAGTCCTAATCCACACAGGTCTTCCTCTTTTGGATATTTTTCCAAAAGAAATGAAAACACCATACCAGAGCAATATATGTGCACCCATGTTTATAGCAGTTCAATTTGTCATTGCTAAATCTTGGAAGCAACGCAAATGCCTATCAACTGAATAATGGATAACAAAAGATGCAGTTCTTTTATACATAAGGTATTACTCAGCTTTAAAGAAAGATAAACGCAAGGCTTTTGTAGGCAAATGGATGCAAACAGAGATCATAAGTGAAATAAATCAGACACACATGTGTAAAAATAGCATTATATCTCTAGTATAAAAGAGAAGAGTAAATAAAATCTGAAAGATATAATAGACATAGTAATAGGGAAACAAACTGAACATAAGGAATAAATAATTGGGCTGAGGTAATGGAGAAAAATAAGGGAAAAAAGAGGAAGGTGAAAATTTCATGCAAGTATATACCAGGTTAGCTAATTGGATTGCACTAATGCCTATGAACTGAATGAAAGTAACAGTTAATACTTAAAATTTTTACTTTGACCAATATTCCATGTTTATATCCGTCATCTGACCAATTACATTGAGGACAGCAGAGTGCAATATAATAATGACTGTTGAATATCAATCATCTTGGTCTTTTTTTTAAATTGTATATCACTTTGAATGTCTTGTCTGTTACATTTCTGTACTCTTTAAACTAAATTAATAAAAGAAATTCCTGATAATATTTACTATAAGAGGTTAGTGGGAGCTCCATAATGCCAGACATCTAAAAAATAAGGGGTAAAATTGAGGAAAACACAGTTAAATGGAGTTCTTCACTGAAGAGAATTTTTATTATTCTTTAATACCTAAAATGCCCAGCTGGAATACAGGATATGGTGATTTTAAAATGCCTTTGAGATTCAGCAGCATGGCGGCTCCACCTGGGACTTGACTGCAAGCCATCTTCATCCAGCAGTGTGGCAGCTCCACTTCGCAGCTGCCCGCCCTCCATCTTGATCCAGCAGTGCAGCAGCCCTCCTGGCTCCACCTGGAACTCTGCCATCCTGACCAGGTCATGCAGCATCCTCAGCCCTCGACCATTCCCTGACTCACCAATAGCCTGAGCTCCAATTCCACCCACGTTCCTGACCGGGCCTCATGACAACCAGATAAGAACTCTCTCAGTGTTCATCCCCCTACTCAACAACTGCCCGAACCCTGACTCCACCCACTGTCCCCGCATGACCACCAACCTTCCCCACACTGCTGACAACTGTCCTGAGCCTTGGGGCCTCATGGAAGCCAGCTGCCACAGCAATGACTCACAGCCAGGCACATCTGAAGGGGAACACACTCGGTGTATCCAAACCCAAATTTCCATAGGTATTAACTGTTTAAGTCCATCAAAGTACAGACATCACTGCTATAAAAAATGATAAGGACAGGAGCAAGATCCAATCTCAGGTCCCAAGTCTACGTAAAACAAATACAGGAGACACCAACATGGAAGATAATGGAAATCATATAGATGAAATCTCTGAATCAGAAGCATCTGAGGTAGACAAACAAGTGCAGAAATGTACACAGCAACTCAGATCAGAGATAACATCTGAAGTAAAAAAAGAAATACGTAAATTAATAAACTCTGAAGTGGAAAAATATTTGCAGAAATGTATGAAGGAAACCAGAGCAGAAATAATCTCTGAAGTTAAAAAAAAAAATACCTCTCTAAATTAATAGCATCTAAAGAAGGTGAACAACTACAGAAAGGTACAGCGGAGAACAGAGTAGAAATAATCTCTGAATTAGAGATAGAAGGGATACTATAATAAGAGACTTCAGTACTACTAAAGAAGACATCGATTAAAAAATTAGAAGATAATAGAAAAATGATGGATTCCTTAATTGAGCAACATAGGAAAGCAATAGATCACATGAAACAGCTTCAAAGAGATATACAAAAAACAAATAAAATCTCAATCACAAGTTGTCAAAACTATATGAATGAGCCAGACGTGGTGGCGTACGCTGGTAATCCCAACACTTGGGAGGCTGAGGCAGGAGGATTGGTGTGAGTTTGAGACCACTCTGGGCTACAAAAGTGAGCTCAAGGCCAGCCTGAACTTCATAATGAGGCCCTATCTCAAAAAAGACCAAAAAAAAAAAAAAGTTAAAAAAAAGTATAAATGAAAGTGTAGTCTCAGATCTTGAATAGAGTCGCAGCTACTGAAAAGGTAAGAAAGGATCTCTTAAAAACAACTAGTATGCAGGAAAAAATAATCCAACATCTGCAAGATGATGCAAAAGTGAACAATGTGAGATTAATAGGAATCAATGAGAAAGAAAGAGTCAATACAAAGGATATAAAAAGAATAAAGGCAGAAGTAATAGCAGAAAACTTCCCAAATATGAGAAAACAATCGGACGTTCAGGTAACTGAACCATACAGAACTCAAAATAAAATCAACTCGAATAAAAACACACCCAGACATATAATAGTCAAGATTCCAGAAATTCAGCAGAAGAATAATATACTAAAAGCTGCTAGAGAGAAGAAACAGATCACATTTAAAGGAAAATCCATCAGAATAACAGCAGATTTATCTGCATAAACCATGAAGTCAAGAAGAGCATGGAGCAGAGTGCTTAGGTCCTTCAGGAAAACAAATTTCAGCGCACACTGCTATACCAAGAAAACTCTCTCTCAAGTATGAGGGAGAAGGCAAATACTTCATGACAAGGAACAACTAAAGAATTTCATGATATCAAAGCCAACCCTACACAGCATACTAAAAAATATTTTAGAGAGAGACCAAAATGACTCAAACTCCAGCAATGAGAACAGAAAGATCCCCAAAATAGGGTACTCAAACACAGGAGAAAGAGGGTAAACAATAGGAAATAAAAGTCATGTCAATCATAAGTCAATAATTTCATGTATAACCATCAATGTCAATGGACTCAATTCTCCAATTAAAATAAATAGACTGGCAGATTGGATGAAGAAGAAAAATCCAACAATATGCTGCATACAAGAAACACACTTAACTCACAAAGAAACTCATAGGCTAAAAGTTAAAGGATGAAAAACAATACTACAAGCTCCAGCACCTAAAAAAAAAAAAAAAAAAAAAAAAAAAAAAAAAAAAAAAAAAAAAAA
>PVJA010016681.1:0-25166 GCA_004027025.1 Myocastor coypus
GAAGAGGAAGAGGAAGAGGAAGAAGAGAGGAGGAGGAGGAAAAGGGAAGGAAGGAAGGAAGGAGAAGGAATGAAAGTGAAATTACGATGAACACTGCCAAAATCAAAATGATTACCAGCAATTCACAAACCTATACGCTAATAAATTGACAAATTCAGAAGAAATTGATAGATTTCTAGAAATTTATGTTACCAAACTTGAAACAAGAAGATTTAAAAACTGAGTTATTACGAGAACAGAAGTGAAATTGAAGCAGCAGTAAAAATCCTACCAACCAAGCAAGCCCAGGTCTGGATGGAGCCAACGATGACCTCTACCAAACTTTCAGGAGAGATCTAATATCAATGCTCCTCCAACTCTTTAGCGTAAGTAAACAGGAAAAAGCATTTACAGTCATTTGTGAAAGCTACCATGACTCTGATTTTGAAATCAGACAAGTATCGAACCAGAAAAGGTACACATAGACCAATTGTTTTAATGGATATAATGTACAAAATCCTCAGCAAGGCAGTGCCAAATACAATGCAGTAAGTCCTCCAAAAGACTGTACATCATGACCAGAGAGGCTTTACCTGAGGGACACAAGGATAGTTCAACAAATGCAAATCAATATGAACAGAGGAATGACAAAAGTCATATGACCATCTTAGTAGACATAGAAAAGGCCTTTGACAAAATTTAAGATCTTTCAGGGGCCAGGGGTTTGATCCCTGGGCCTGCCATGCCAGCCCCACCCCCATGCATGCTGAGACAGCAGTTGAGACTGAGTATGGTGGCGCACGGCTGTAATCCCTGCTCTTGGGAAGCTATAAACAGAAAGATCACTAGGAGTCCGATCTAGTAGTGAGATCCTGAACACCCTATAGACCCTTCCCTAAAATACAAAATAAAATCCAACATCTTTTCATGATAAAATACTAAAAAAAAAAAAAAAAAAGATTTAGAAGGACCTTACACAAATCCAATAAAAACCATTTATGACGGCCTACTGCCAACAGCATATTAAATGCAGAAAAGCTGAAACTTTATTTCTCAAATTAAGATCAAAACAAGGATGAACTAAATATTAAAACAGAAACTTAACACACTGAAAGATGAAATAGGTAAAACATTTGCAATCATAAGTGTAAGTAAGGACTTTTTTAATAGAACCCCAGATGTACAGGAAACAGTACCATGGATCAACAAATGGCATCGTATCAAATTAAAAAGTTTCTGTGGGCTGGTGAGATAGCTCAGCAGTCTTAAGTGCCTGCTTAGGCAAGCTTAGGCAACCGCAGGGAGCGTGGTTCAATCCCTGGCACCACATGCTGAGCCAGCCCCACTCCCAGGGTAGGCTGAGCCAGCCAGAACATAAATAAATAAAGTTGTCTGTTTGTTTGTTTTAAAGAAGTTCTTTTGGGGCCAGGGACATAGTTCCATGGCACAAGTGCCTCCCTGGCAAGTATAAGGTCATGTGTTTGAACCCAGTCCTGCAAAAAGCAAATAAAAAAAAGCTTCTGCCAGAAAAAAGAAAAAAAAAAAAATTAACACCGTGAAGAAAACCTACAGAATGGGGAAAAAACTTCGCAGTTATTCCTCAGATACATGACAAATAGAAAGAACTAAGATAAGGAGGATGAGCTGGGGAGATAGCTCAGCCTTCTGAGTGCCTGACTGGCAAGCCCAAGGACCAGGGCTCGATCCCCAGTAGTATGCGCCGTGCTGGTTCCGGACGCGCTGTGCTGGCCACCAAAACTGGGCATAGTGAGTGGCGCATGCCTGCAATGCCAGCTCTGGAGAGGCTGATTAAATGATTAAAAAAAAAAATTTTTTTTAAATCTCCCCCAAACAAAACATCCAATTCAAAAAGAAAAAGGCAACTGAGATTAATAGTCACTTGGCAGAAGGAGTACAAATGACCAATGAATACATGAAAACATACCCAACATCTCTGAACGATTTGAAAAATGCAAATTAAAATAATACCGAGATTCCATCTGATCCTAAAGAGAATAGCTATTATCAAGAAATAAAATAATAACAAAAGCTGGTGAGAATGTAGGGGAAAGGAAGTTTTCTACATTATTGGTGGAAATTAAACTAGTATAACCACTGTGAAGATCAAAATGATGATTCCTCAAAAAGCAGGAAATTCAATCTGACCTAGGTACTTCTGACCCAGCTAGTTCTTTTCCCAAAGTAGCTAAAGACATCGTATTATAGTGACACATGCATGCCTTTGCTTACAGCAACACAATTCATAATAATGAAATCTTGGAAGTGCCCTATATGTTCACTAACAGAGAATGGACAAAGAAAATGGGATATTTATGTACAAGGGCACCCACTCTGCCATAAAGCAGGATAAACTTGAGTCATTTGTAAGAAAATGGGCACCTTAAGACCATGTTAACTGAAGCAAATCAGACACGCAAGCTGGTGGTTTCCTCTTCTATGAGAAACCCACATATAAATAAAGAGCAAAAGAAAGTAGGGAGATCTTTCTTAAATGGAGAGAAGATCAAGAAATGGAAAAAGAAGAGAGCCAAGGAAAGAAAGGGGGATTACAGAAGGAACGAAGATGTGCTGTGTACATGTGCCAGCTCCTCACAAAGAATGTGAAGCTATGTACTGCCATCATGCAGTCATAGAAAGATCAGTAAGTGAAAGGAAAACTACACTAATGACTCACAGGGAGCAAGCTTTGTGTACATGTCACACAGAAAACATGCTAGCACAGCGCAATTAAATTTAAAAATTTTTTTCATAAGCCTTTTCAAATGGAACACCTATGCAAGTCAAAGTCGATCTTTGTTGCTTACAACACCGCACAAAATTGATAAAGTTGCATCAACTTTAAGCAGCATATTTGAATGACTGGGTTTAAAATACTTCATCGAGTTCCTTTAGGGACTCCGTAATTTTCCATCATGAAGAGTGCATAGTAAATTTCAATTAGTTGAGTTTCTGAGTTTATATTGTTCACACTTGAAGCACGATTATAATCATGAGACTTCCAAATATTCATTAATTTTTGAAGCGATTTTAATTAGTATTTTCCTGTGGATTCATCCGAAAACTGAATCAACTAAACTGACTCTCAGGGGTAAAAAAGTGTTCATACTTTGTATTAGCAAAACCTAAACAAATAAAATTGGCTCTGGAACTAGCCCAATAGTTAGTCCAAGAATACTTGTGTGAGAAGAAAACTGCCTCGGTGGTAGACGGTATTGCTGGCCTTCCGCATGAGTCCCTCCCACAGGCAGGACGTTGCCTCGAGCCCTTGCAGAGGCTGGACCTCGATCTGTGCAGTGAAATGTGAGAGGAAGTCGCATGCCACTGTGGAACACAAGGGTTGAGTCATCGTCACCTAGTTCAGTCCTTTCTCTTTTCCTTTTAGATCAAGACTGGAGGGGGGGGGCATACTTTTTTCTCTGGGACCTGAGGGATGGAGCAAAGTTGAGGATGGCTATAAGTTTTTGTTAGTAGTTGAGTTTTGAGGATCACTACCTTAGAAGAATTTAGTCAAACAAACTGAAGATTACTAAGTTGAGCAGCCAGGAGACCAGGGTGGATTAAGAAGAACTTTCAAGAACACTGAAAGGGTTATTTTTTTTTTTTTTTTTCAAATAGGAAGGGGACCAGGAGATGGAGAGAGTCAGGAGCAGGGAAAGCAAAATGACATACGTGTGCATGTTCACATGCCACCTACCCACGGAAAGTGCGACCACTGTGTATCTCAAAGACACACTAACAAAAATAAAAAGTGAAGTGAAAAGATCTTCAACTTACAAAGAGCTTGAAACTAAGAATTGTTGAGTGGACCATGAGACTGCCTGTCAGAATAACATTCTATCTCAGGGACAATTAAAACCAAAGCTCCAGTAGAAGTTTGACTGATATTTCGATCTGCTGTAGGCATTTGGGCATTTTACATGGAGAAAATCAGCAGTGACTTGAAATATTAGCCTAGGATCAGTTATGTTCCTCTTGGTTATGAGCTATGAAATCTGATGTTGGTTCAACCTCTGAAATTTGTCTAAGCCCTGAAAAAGAAAAATGAGCACATCTATTTATGCTCATCCATGATCAGATCATATTATTAATTCAGTAACCAATTATCAGAGTCAAGAGAAATCATTACTTATAGAGCTAACTCCAAAATTTAGAGTTAACAATACATTTGGATGTACCATGGTTTAAAAAGAAATCACTACTAGTCCTCTGGAAAGCACTGGTTCCTTTGATCTATACCTTCACTTTTCAACCATATGACATTTACAGTAAGCATTTGATCCCCTCTGTCCAATCATAAGGTACAAAAGCAACTCTCCAAAGCACAAGTGCTCATTTGTTACCAAGCTGCCTCTCTTAGAGACAGTACCATTTGGTTCTGTTCTGAGGCCTAACTTTATTCATTTGACCCTGAATAATACAACAGTGAGATGTTGGGGGGGGGGCGGAATCTCTGTAGAAACAGCCAATCAGATGGCCAGAACTTGTAGGTGCCCACATGGCGTGAGGAAGAAATCACTAGTCCCGCCCAAAAAGGAGATGAGGACATGAGATGAGGACATGAGGAGATGAGTACAGAAGATTATATCTTCTGTACTGAAATGTTTATTTGTAGAAGACTGGATTAAAATAGCATGTATTCTTCATATAACCAAGTAGTACACATTAGTTGAAATTAATGATTCTGGGGCCAGTGAGATAGCTCAGCAGACTAATGTCCCTGCTTAGGCAAGTGTAGGCAAGCACAGAGACAGAGTTTTGATCCCCAGCACCACATGCCATGCCAGCCCCGCCCCCAGGGCAGGCTGAGCTGGCCACAGAGTCTGGACATAGTGCTGCATGCTTATAATTCCAGCACTAAGGAGGCTGAAAACAGGAGGATCCCTATGAGTCCAAGCTTTTCAGTGAGATCCTATAATAACCAAATACATTTAAAATTAATTAATTAATTAATTAATACAATTTAATGATTTTTAGTTTCACATGTTAAAGTGGGTAAGTTACGAAAGCAAGGTTGAGGAAAAACAAAATAAGTTACAAAATACCATGATTATAAATATTTCACAATATACCTGATAATTTACCATTTATGGGTTCATACATGGTTTGAAATTTTAAAATATGCATAGGATTAGTAAACAGCAAATTCAATATAATGGCTACTGTCTCTGGGTACATATGATCAGGAATGGCATGGAAGAATTGTGTATAGAAGGTTCCAACTATGCCAGTAGTGACTGAGATTCTTTAAAACAGCTATTTAAAAGCTCTGAGACAAATACGGGGAATATGATTTGTGGTAGCCTCTCTTTTACGTTAATTTTGAAATTTTTGGCAATACAAGAAAAGGTTTCATTTAACATTGAAATCCATTTATAGCTCCATTGTTATAACTATAGAAAATATTGCAAATTAAACACTGAAGTTTCAATGGCTTTTTAAATTTTACTTAATTTTCCTAACCAATACAGAACAATAGAAGTAGTAAATAAGAGAAATACCTTATAAATACTTTTCAATCCACACATGCTGCCCTTGAATTACAGATTGTGTAAAAGATGTAGATATCACTTACATTTAATGAAAAATTTACAGAAAAAAATATTTGAACAATTTCTTCATTGATTTAAAAAGTATGAACCTGTGGAAGAGGCTATTTGTTTTTGTAATATTCCAGGTATCAATTGCTAAGCTTTATGGATAGAGAATAAGGCCATGGACTAATTAATAGTAGAGTAATAATAGAAGATACGCCCTCAGGCATTACCCTTGCCCGTTTCTTTTGAACCATTGGCGCAATTCCTATATGAGACGTATTTCCACACACAGAAGCCCTCAAGAGCTCCTAAAAATTACTAATTTAGGAGTCATTCCCCAAACATCGGACTTGTTGCCTCATTTATTTAAAGAAGACCATATATAATAAGTTGGGAGTGGTGAGGTGCTTCTATGTTATACCCCTTTCCTAGTTTTTGAACCTTGAATTGTACCTAGGATGTCTAAGATGCTTGAAGCTTTTTAACTTGGTAAATAAATGTGCAGACATATTTAATCATGGTAAGTTTGATATCAAATAGAGAGTCTTGTATATGGTGTGTGGATCTCCTAGGAGGGCCTTGGTATGTGAGAAAGAAAAGAATATTTAAGTATGGGGAGTGTGCTGGGAACGTAGCCTTGTAGACCACACTGAGGAACTTGGACCACAAGAAGCAACTGGGACTCTGTTCTACTTTTTCATCAAAGAAACAGTGACTGGTCTGTATTTTGACCTTGCAATTCACTTAGTAATGTAAATACAGGACATTTGTGTGAGATCCAAAACTTCAGTGTAAACGCAGAGTGCTCATTAGGCCCAAAAAGCCAATATGGATTGAATGCTATCATGTCAATCACAGGCCATATTATATTGCTTTTGCACATGAAAAGTGACCATAATTGAAGCTCTTAACAATGACACAGGGATTCAATTGTCCAAAAAAAAAAAAAAATAGAACAAATTAAAAGAAATGAAACTTTCACAATCTTATTTGAACCCTCAGCAAATTTCTTCCCTATTGTGTCTCACTAAGAAGAGGAAAATTATTAAAATTTCAATTATAGAAAGGGTTTATAAAGCTTCTTGTTTGTCTATCAGTATCAATCACCATGGTAGGAGTTAAATTTATGTTGATAAATGATATTCCCTGTAGATTTGAAGAGATATAAAAGACACAGACGCATAAACTCCCAATTAAAATGCAGCATTCCAGATGTTGAAAATATCACACATCTGTATACTTGATGGCTGAAAGAATAACTGAAATAAATTCTATCCCAAAGATTGGGGGGTACTCTCAAGAGGGGGGTGGTATTTGTTAAGCATAAATCCGAGCATGTAAAGATGACAAGGATACTTTCAAAAACAAGAAAGAGTAGAGTTAAATAGGTTCAGGGGTTTATGGGTCATTGGAAGCATGAGTCACTCTCTAGTCTCTGTAAAACTGCACGTTCCTTCTTCCTAGTGTTTCGATATAACCAGGCAAAGTCGGAGAAGAAGTCATGATAGGCTCTATCAGGCAAAGCACAGTAGTCTACGCTCCTCTATCTCTACTGCCCCTCCATGCCTGGTGTTAGTGGCTATTCTTTCTGCCTGAGTTCCTGGGTACAGAGAAAGAGACTTTATCACTTTAAGCTGCTGTGATTTTGAGATTGCAACCACAGCAAAATGTAATCTACCCCAAATATAGGAAGAAGGTGAGAAAACTGGATCAGAAAGAAAGCACATAGCACAAGACAAGCTCTACAGAATGGTCATTTACCTAAAAGTCTGATCCCAAACATGGGAACCAGTAAACTCCAGTAAACATTTTAGGCTTTTTCTACTGAATGCCATTTCTGATTAGTTCTTATTTCCACAGTGAACTGTGAATTTGGCCAATGTGATTTAAGAAAAAGACGTCTTGACAGACCGTCCTTTATCTAACCTGACAGTAACAGAGCCACTGCACTACGTGTGCTGGATAGAAAGGTCTCCAGAGACATCCCTAGGGTCGGTAGGTACTGGCTAGAGTGAACATCGGATGCTGCTGCACATCTACTGTAAGAGGCCGCATGAAGGAAAATGCTTGCAAACTGGACCAAAGCAGCGTTGGATTCAAATTCCCTCAGCTAGTGCCGGCTTCACAGATTTTACCCCACAATGTTGACCGCATTTTAACAAGAGTTTCTAGGAACACTGTGTTAACCTAAGAAAAACAGTGAGAACTTGACGTTCCTTAAGAGGCCAAACCAGGAGACATTCGTGTTGATCAGCACACAAGCTTTGCTAACACCTCCCCTGAGAAGAGGCATGAAGGGTATATTATATACAGCATAGGCAAATCTATGCAAGCCAAGCAGTTGACACAAAAAGTTGGACCCAGAAATGAAGGAAGCAAGGCAAAAGCTGATAAACGCATGGCCCAACTTAAGATAGCAGAAAGGCTCAAAAGAAACCTTAAGGAAGAAAAGAACAGGGGTGCAAAGATGGAGATTTGGGAGATTAACCTTGTCCCCCTGATGATTGTAGCTTTTCTTCAATAATTTATCTGTGAAAGAGGCCGAGAAGAGTGCCTTAATTGTGTGCATTTGCTCGCATTTGCCCGAAGGTCAAGAGAAAAATCATGTCCTGTGCAGTTAGAAATCCAACAATAAATTCCAAGTTTAGTTCCAATGAATTAGCTTTTTATTTATTTACTTTTTCTCTAAAACTTTTCTAGACTGGAAGTCAGGAGACAGGAGGTCTGGTTCCTACCTAACTATCACCTGACCAGTTCACGTAGGCCAACCTTTGGCCATCAATGCCTTGGTTTCCAAGCCTACAAAATGGAAGCATGACAAAGGGGCTACCTGGGTCCCCATTGTGATTCTGGGCATGGATTCCATGGAGCTGTGGCTTTTATCAGGTTACTCTTGCTGGTGAAGTCCTATGTGTATTTTCTTCTGAAGGATATCATGGAAGTTCCAAGTGATACATGGGAAATGTACCAAATAAGGTTAAAGAATGTCTTAAATATGGCTAGTAGGAAAAAGCTATAAACAGCTCAGTTGGAATATTGCAGTTTTGCAAGAGCAATAAAAAGCCTACTCTCTTAGGTTCATATTCAGTGACAATGTTAATGGGAGGAAGGGTACAGTGATGAAGAGCCACGGAGCCCAGCACCACCAAGACCCTCTGCACCTGTCCCAGGATGCGGAGTCATGTCTCTGTACCTCGGCTGGCAAAACTCCTGTCTCACTGCGTGACTTGGGGTAGTTGTTCTCAGGCTAATGCAAAGGCAACTGTACCTGAGGACAGTCCCCACTCCATGCATCTTGCTGGCACACACATTCATGGCAGGGGGCTGTGGTCACAGAGAATACACGTGCTCACTATCATTAGACACAGCTGGTTGCTTGAAAGAGCCCATGCCGTCTGTGTCCTCCAGCAGTCTCCAGGACAATGTTTTGGCACAGATCTCAGTGTGTGCTTTTAGAGAGCCATTAGGGAAAAGTGATAACCCCAAGTAAACAAAAAGCAGGTGGGCTGGTGTCACAAAAATAATTGTTGAGTCAATTACTTTTTTTGTGTGTGTGTGTGCTTTTTAAGAGTTTGAGGCCTTTAGGCTCCATTTAGCTCTAAATAATAAAATGATTTCACTCCTAGCAACCATTTCCTGGAAAACAACGTGACAGAAAAGATCAAAACAGCAAAAATAGGTCTTTCGCACATTTAACAGTGATAAGAGAGGTTCTAAGAGCAAAATCCTGTAATAGCTTCAATCACACACGGCTACATCCAGAATTTCCAAGAAGAGCAGCCCAGATTGGGAATTTACTGATTGACAAAGAATGGATTAACCTGTCCTCCATCACTGCATTCTCAACATGACTATCACTTACTACACTTTATGACTAATCTCTTGGATTTTATTAGGTGTGTAATGTGCCACCCGCCTTCACCGCACGGTGACAGGAAGGATTGTACTCATTTCCCTGCTGCTCTTAGCATTACTTCAGCAATTTATATAATCTCCATAGGCCTCTGCTTTCTTGCTTGTGAAGATGAAATGTATATTATTTGGAGACAGGCACACAGAAACTCAACAGATGCGAGCTGCTCTTCTATCACAATCCATTTCTATCCAGGAGCCACTGTAATCCTTCTTAACCATAAATCGGATCAGGTTACTTTTCAGCTTAAACCCTTGATGACTTCCCATGACATTTAGGATAAAATTAAAAATTTGCAATCTATCTTGCATGGTCTCTCTTGCTGTGCTTAAATTCTAGCCATAGCTTTGGCCAGACCCCCACTGGCTATTCTGCGCTTCAGCTGCAATGGCCTTTTTAGATCTTCCAGGGTGCAGACTTTTCTGATGGCTCCAGCAAGGTTACAAGCCAAGGGGAGATTTGCAGGAGTTTAGCCCTCATAAGAGGCATCAGACCCATCCTGTCTCAGGTATAAACAAGTAAGGGCTGCATTTGCAAAGGAGCTCTTAGCTCATGATTTGGTCAAGACCCCTAAGGCTCTCTCTTAAATTGTCATTTTGGAACTAATCATTACCTCTACACATACCTTTTATTTATTAAATGCTCTCTTTCTGCTTCTAAGTACCCTCTCTTCTTCTGGAACCTGTCCTTTTCTTTCAAGTAAGTGAATAATCTTGTGTAAGTGTTTCTCCCCCACTGGGCCATAAGGGGCGCAAGTGTTTGTGTTTCTTGATATTACAGCTCAGCAAAGAGAAGGTGGGCAGGAAATATTTGTTGCTGGAACCAACACAGTCCATATGAAAAAATAAGACAAAAACCCTTGTATGCAGCAAAAGTTCTACCATCACCACACACACATACACATGAACAAATTGTAGACCATTGCTCCAGCTAATCCAATGCCAACGTCTCTTTTAAACCAACATCCAAGAGCAAAAACAAAATAAATTGTCCACATCAAACTCCCTTTCTCTCATCCTGCCTCTCAACATACACATATGGTTCTGGAGCAAAATTAAACTTTTATGTAGAAAGAGGGATTTGAAGAAGGGCACGCAGATGGGGGGGCCCATTCCTATGAGCAGCAGAGGTGAAGCCTGCATAGCCTGGAAGCTCTTGTTCCCCTGGGCTCCTGGGAGAACCATCCTGTTGAGTGTGTCCTCCTACCAGCCTTCCTGAATGTTCTCAAGTTTTTGGGTCCATTTCCGAAAGGCTAAGCTACCCACTTCAGCTCCTGGCCCTAGCTGTGCTTCTGTATTAGTCTCTGGAAGGCAGTACTAATGCGATTTTCTGTCAGAGTCTACATTTGGACTCATTTGTCGGTTGTCACCCTGCTGCTGACTCTGTAGCCAGTTCTTCCAACAGTTTCGGAAGTGTTTCTTAGGGGCATTTTTCTCCTCCTTTCATGTGGCCTCATGGAATGTCCCTTTGTGCCCTGTGTTGTGCTAGCTGTAGCCCACTAGCGCAGCCCACTGTGCCTGTACAGACTATCCAGACAAAAAGTTTTTCTCGAGCCGGGCATGGTGGCTCATGCCTGTAATCCCAGCACTTGGGAGGCTGAGACAGGAGGACTGATGTGAGTTCGAGACCATCTTGGGCTGCCAAAGTGAGCTCAAGGCCAGCCTGAACTGCACATTGGGACCCTGTCTCAAAAAAAAAAAAAAAAAAAAAAAAAAAAGTTTTTCTTGAATTCTCTTCACTACTTGGAGTCTACCTTACTGTCTGCCTTGGCATTTTCTTGAAGGTTCTTCTCAGAGAACTTGTCTCCCTGTCTTTTGGACTTTGTTCTGAAATCCATGATTTTGGTTTGTAGGTCAAGGTGTAGTCAGCGTGGGATTTGGAGAAAGTTCTTTACGTGTTGATGTGTTGGGCTGTGAGGTAACCCCACGTGGGTGAGGCCCTCCCTGTGGTCCTCAGCGTGAGAAGAGATGTATAATTGTGCTTTTTAGCAGCCACGCACAGAGTTGCTGACGTAGGGGAAGGAAGCATGGGAAATAAGAGAGGGCCATGGCCTTTGCTCGCTCAGGAGGCCTTGTGCTTGAAGTCTATTCAGAATTTCTAACCCCTGTTGGTGGAGGTTGTCATGTGACCAGCTGTTTTTCTCCAGAATCTTACTGTGTGACTTGTCTTCTGAATGAGATGAACAACAAGAAGGGCCACACTGCCGAATACCTACATTTGTGTGCTTGAATTCGTTAGTGTTCTGCCCCATCCAACACACTCTATCCTTTTATGGCCTTTTTGTTTGGTTTGCTTCTAAATTAAAAACCACTTTTTGGACATTTTAATGAAAATTCTTTCAATAAAATGAAAGAGTGATATGATAAATGTAAGCAACCTATGTTCCAGGCATCTTTAGCTTGTCTTTGCAGACCTTGAGATATGACTCCTCCTCTGCACCTTGACTCCTGCACAGGAAGGTCACGCACAAGTGTCCTTGTCCTCTCATGTCAAAAACAGACTCCATGGGATCGGCCAGTAACACATAGAAGTGAGCCCTGCTGTTTCGAATTCTTCCATCACTTCCTGGGCTCACCATAGTTCTCAGAATCCATTTCTCCCCTTCTCCTATTTAGACAAACTACACACTCCAGCTTTCATCTGGGAAAGCCAAGCAAACTGTGCCTGGAGGTTGACAACAAGGGTGACACAGACTCCACATGCTGTGCTTGGGCTTGGTTCAAAAGGAATAATTCCAAGGTGCCAAAGTTTGACTCTCACATTCTCCAAGTATCACCATAGCCTTTCACCTATAGGGTCTTGGGCAGGGGGAAGAAGTCGGGAGAAGATGACACCAAACACGTTCTTCTAAGCTCCATGATCCAGATGCTATGTACAATGGAAAGAGGTGTAGAATCAGAGAATTACAACCTAAGAAGGAGCAGAGTGGGGCGGTCTGTCCGCTTCCTCCTCTGTTTGTTGCCTTTATGACATTCCTCAAATTACATAATATATATGACAATAAGCTTAATTTTAAATCCCTAATCAGTGTTTCTTAAGGGATATTATGCAGACACCCAACACCGGAATCTTCTGGGCTTCTCCAGATGGAATTCTCAGGCTCAGTCTCTGTGCCCCAGTGGACTTTACACACACTGACGACTGACCCTGCGTTCCAACAGGGACCAGCTGGCACAGAGAGCAGATGGAGCTCTTCTCTGTATTTGCCAGAGCAGGGAGCCTCTTTGCGCCTTATGAGGAATAGTCTCTGCTTGCAGACCTTTAACCAGAATGTGGTAAAACAGCTGCTTGAAACCTATCCCCGGCATTTTTTTTTCCACATTGGGCTCAGAGCAGCCAAGAGCATTACTGCAGCTGGCTGAGGCATAGGCCTCTCGCTCATGATGGAGAAGAAGAGAGGGAGCCCCTCCCCTGGCCAAGGAGAGAAAATGAACAGAATATTAATACTGGCCTTGGCAGGGAATTATGTTCCATGCCCTCTGGCAGTATATCTAGACAGCCACAGTAAGGGAAAATGCTGGGACATTAATGAAAATCTGGAGAAAATGATTTATTAGGAAGCATATGTAAACATGTCTAGGCTGTGTGAAATGTATGAAAGTCGATTTGTTTGCCAATAAAAATGCAGAAGTGGAAGGATGCACCCAGCGACAGAAATCTAGAAAGGAAACAGTGGAAGGACTCCAGCTAGAATTGAAGCTACAGCGATGTGCCTCCATAATTTAGCCATTCCAACCAAAGCAGACATTGTGCTTTTAGAATGAGGAGCATTGTGTGAAGTCACCGTGGCCTCTGCAACCCTTGCCGGGCGTTCCAGAAACCCGCAGAGCCGCTGAGCTCAGGGCACAGGAGCTCGCTGTGTAGGAGATTCAGTAGCCAGAAGTGACACATAGCTCGAAAATGAGCAGACACCCCCACAGCCAGACAGAGAAGTCCCTTATTCTTTCTTCCACAGGGGAAAGAGGCTCAGACCACACCTCTGTTGACCTCTTTCTCCCTCCTTCCCCAAGAAAGAGCTTTAGACTGAGGAGCAGGAAACCCAGATTCCAACCCTGGCTCTGCTACCCCCAAATGTGATTTTAACCGCAAAGCCAACAGGCCCACCCTGGGTTTCTTCATCTATACAAAGCAGGGTGTTTTGGTCTAATCTCTACTTTAAAATTTGTGACTGCCCCCCCCCCCACTTTTGGTCTCTACAAGTGAGTATTTATTCATCCTTAATGTGAACCGTTTATTTTAGGAAAAGCTCCACTAGAATGGCTCCTTTCAGCTATACAAATGTGAAGCAAATACCGCTCATCTGAACAGCTTATTCTTGTTTGGTAATGGACAGGGTTGACTGTGAAGCTTTGTACCAGCTTTCTACCACCAAGTAGAAGTGTATCTACCTGTGTTTCATACTAGGGAATGAAGACCTTTTTCCTGTCCAGGAGATGGAGCACACTGAGAGCTGCTGCTCCTTATTGCTCTGCTTAAAGAAGGTGAAGAGGAGCTGACTGCATTGGGGGTCTCTTCCTGCCCCTGCTGGCTTACAGCAGTGTGCACAGAGTGAGCAGCCACGCCCCTGGCATGGGCGTCACGCTGCCACCCAGACACCCTTCTTCACTGTGGTGGCAGAAGTTTCCTGAGAGAAGCTGACACTGACCGGAAGGCCTCCATGGGGGCGAGGGAAGACTCACCTCGTTTCTCCCAGGGGGCAGCTTTCTGTGGCTTTTGAGTTAACAGACATTTTCAAATGCATCTGAGTCATATGTGGTGCACACCTGTCACTCAGGAATTGCATTTGGACAGTCAACCCTGATAAGCTCTGCGGAAGGGTTCCCTAAGCACCTGATGGCCCAAGGAACAGCTGAACAGTAATGAGCAGTGGCCAGTTGCTGGACAAGGTCTAGACTTGGGGACAGGATGGTTTGAAACTGCGATAGCATAGCTCAGCTCGCCTTGCACAACCTGCCTGTTTCTGGGACCCAGAGAGACCGACACCCACACATCCAATTACTCTCCAATCTTCCTAGGTTCTCAGTATCTCGGAGGCTGGGGCGTCCCTTTCCTTCTTGTTAGCTCTTTTATACTGCTTTAAAAAGAGAGCGTGTGCCTCCTTCCAGGACTTCCTCCCTCTGTAGCGGGCAGAGGCTTATCTGAAGGAAGTCTAACTGCAAGCACAATGCCTGGCTCAGCATAGGGGCCCGATACACAGAAGCAGGTCTCAGCGACCTGGGTCTATATTCTTGGTACCCTGTTACCCTGAACAAATTTCTGACTCCTAAGACTCAGTTTCTTGAGATCTGAATGGTTGGCAATAATGCTTCTCCGTGATGCTGATTTAATAATTAAACAAAATCATCATCACATACCTGCTGTGTAGCAAACACATGACGACAGTTGCTATTGACAGTAATGAGAGTTCATCATGTTGAGCAAGGCTCCGAGGAGAAACACCAACGCCTGTGGCTGTGGCCCCAGAAAACATAAGGAAAACTGTTCAGCTTTTCCACCCCTTCCAGAGCCTTCTCTGTGTTTAGAAACCAGGCTTAAAAAGCCCTAGAGTCTTGGAACTCACAGTTCAGTGATTTTATTTTCTTAAATTGGCATTTGACCAACATATGGCTCATTGGTGAAGAAATATAATTGACTTTCTTATCGATATAACTAACAATTAAGCCACCTCTAGCACACCCAACCAGCATCATTAGGAACCAAATGTTCAGTATTTGAAATAGAAGTCAAGCGTAATCTTTGCACTAGGAATAAACTACAAATATCGCCAAAACAGAGTGGAACAGTCCCAAGCCTGCCCCTACGTTTTCTCTCCTGGGAGTTTCACAGACAGTATATGTTCTATTTTTTAAATAAAGTGTTTCAGAAGTTCTCCCTACAATCTTCTTGGCAGTTCCGCTCTTGACGCATGATTTCGTACATCAGCATAGCTGGCGTCCATGAGCCTGCTACACACTACATGTGATGTAAGGAAAACAGAAGGACTTCACACCCCCAGGGACATTCTGTATGGCGCCTGAAACTTTGATTTAATTACGTAAATTAGCCCTGCATTCTGTTAGGATCATATGTAGTTCTCATTGTCTCTAGTGTTTTAGAAATATTTGATTCAGGAAAAGTTAGGGTAAGCAAGTCATTTTAAACATATATATCCATGTTTTACCATGGCATGTGAAACATAACACTCCTATCTCAATTTTTCTGATATATGTAAAATGATTTTTTTCTTTTTAATGTACTTGGTACAGGTTCTCACTATGTAGCTGGGACTTATAGTGATCCTCCTATTTTCAGCCTCTCCAGTGCTGGGATTATAGGCATGTGCCACCATACCCAGTCTCAGTCCCTGGCTTACCACATCCGGGGGCAGGGCTGGCACACATGTGGTGCCAGGGACTGAACCCAGTCCTTGTGCCTGTCTAAGCAGGTGCTTAGACCACTGAGCTATCTTGCCAGCCCAAAACTGATGTTTTGATCCTGAGACGGAATAAGATTCCAACTTTAGTTAGAAGAAATAGTGAATTTGTGCTACTCTCCAAAGAAATAATTTCTTTAAGGGCTTCTGTCACAATATTAGAAAGATCAATGTCAAACTGCCAAACTTTTCCTCACTAAGCTGCCATCCCAAGAAAAGGTTTCTCTTTCCGCACATTTTCCCATTCTTTCAGTTTAGTCTGGATTTCTGACTCATGTGAGATAGTGGGCTGGAATTAGTTTGACAATGTTCCAAGAGAAAGCTCGTGTCTGCTTTTTTCTCACACATAGATTACAGTTCCCAACCAAGATGTGGTCGCTGGACACCCAAGGCCACCCAGCTCCCTGAGAAGCAGGCTAATGGGCATATGGTGTTTCCTGTGGGGAAAAGTCTAATGAGCCTTAAAACGGTCAACATATTATTCTCACCAGAGTTGTATCAACTATTTGGACATGCTCTGGTGCAGTGCCTGGACAGGTAGGAAGAGAGGACAGAGATGCACTTAAAGTCAGTGGATTGAAACAGAAGATGCTAAAATTTCTTGACATACACACACATACAAAAAATTCTTGCCATATGTGATAATTAGTTGTCCAGGCCTGAGTCATTTTTAATGACTTTTTCAGGTCTATATTTTCTCCTAAGAAGAATTGTGGAAAACTGGATTGGGCTTGTTGAAACACAGGACCCCACAAAGATGTGGCAGGACCTACCTTGCCTGGGGGGTTTGAGCCAAAATGCTTTCCGGAACTCCTGCAGGCAAGGCAGAAAGTTAGACCAATTTTTTTTGCCACCTTCAGGACAGGGAGACAATGTTTGTAGCTCTTCAAATGGCATATATGAAGGACAATCCATTTTACATTAGAAAATTCCCATTAGAGCCATCTCTAGGCACTGAAATACTGTCTCAAAATTATAGAGCAGTATGTTACTGGAAGGAATAGAACCAGAATACACTGTAGTAACTCACTTTAGTAGATTATATTACTGTTCTTTTGCTATAGAAACTTATCACTAATAAAATAAATTATAAGCAAATAATTCTGTTATGGGCATAATAAAAGAAGGAATTCTAGCGAGGTTTGGGTTTCTAAAAGAGATATCAAAGCAGGAGAAAGCAACTACATAATGGTGTTCACATTCTCTCCATTTTCTCACCAAAATAGATTTTCCAAAATGAACTATTTCAACACCAAAATAACCTTATCCTTTTGAAGGTAGAAGTGGTATCTTTTCTAGCTGCCTAGTTCCATAACACCACACAATGTGTATACAGTACAGTTTGGCAGTTAAAGAATCACAACACTGTATCTTAGACTATCTTGCCAGAGAACTATCAGATCTCTGGATCCATAAATGACACACTCACACAATGGTTGGTTTGTGTGACAGGTTCACAGTTCAATTTTTATGACTAGGAGCATAAAATGTTGCTGTCTTTTAGCAGAAGGAGGGATCCCAGGTGTTTCAGAGAGAACTGAACCCACGTGAAAATAATGTGGACTTTAAACACCACATCAATATTTTATATGTGAAAAAATTAAGCCACATTGTCTTCTTGTATGTAGAACTACAAGTTTTAAGGTTTGAAACAAAGTAAATATTTTAAAAATATTTTTCAAATAAGCAACCATGGATCACATTTGAATTTGATGTTCTTTCATTTAATGATAATATGATAGTAATATTGTAATAATAATAAAATATAGTAAACTGTAAAATAAGATGCAAATATTTTATGTTAACATACCCTATCTCAAATACTATACTCTGAGTAGATGAAGAATTTAAAATCCATATGAAAGCCCATTGTTCAATGGGTCACAGGTGAAATTAGGGAAAACATTAAACATTATCTACAGTTAAATGAAAATACAGATACAGCATACTGGAGCATGTGGGACACAAGAAAAGTGGTCCTAAGAGTGAAATTTATAGCAGTATATTCTCACATCATGGAAACAGAACAAGCACAAGTAAACAAACTAATCTTGAACCTTGAGGTTCTAGAAAAAGAAGAGTAAGTTAAGCCCAAATCCTTTATAAGGGAGGAAATTCTAAATATCAGAGCAGAAACTAATGGAATTGAGACTAAGAAAACAATACAAAACATTAATGAATCAGGGCTGGTTCTTTGAAAGATTAAATAAAAATGATAAGCCCTTAGCCAACCTTAAAAAAGGAAACAAAAGACAGATTCATACAATGAGAAATGAAAAGCATGAAATCACTACAAATTCTGTGGATATTGAAAAGATCATCAATTCCTATTTGAGAATCTTTACTCAAAATAGGATGAAAAATACAGAAGAATTAGACAGATTCCTGGATCTATGAATTACCAAAGTTGTATAAACAAGATATAAAAATTCCAAATAACACAATAGCAGTTAATAAAACTGAAAATGTTCTTTAAAACACACCAAAAGGAAAACTCCAGGTCATGACTGATTCACTGCTGAACTGTACAAGAAATTTAGAGAAGATTTAACAGCAATATTCTTCAAACTTTTTAATGAAATTGAAAAGGTAACAATACTTCCTAATTCATTCCTGGAGGCTAATGTCACGCTGATAGATAGTAAAACCAGAGAAGGAGACAACCAGAAAAAAATAACTATAGGCTAATCTCCCCAATGAACATAAATGCAAAAATCCTGAACAAGATACTAGTCACAGAATGCAGCAAATCATCAAGAAGATTATACATCACAACCAAATGGGATTCATTCCAGGAATGCAAGGATGGTTCGATACACAAATCAATCATTGTAATACACCACATAAAGAGTCAAAAACAAAAATCACATGACTATCTCAATAAATGCAGAAAAGGCATTTGACAGAGTCTGACATCCATTCATGATTAAAGCCCTAATTGGAATAGATAATCTTTACCTCAATCTGAGGAAAGCCATCTGTGACAAATCAATAGCTAACTTCACACTAAATGAACCAAACTGAAAACTTTCACTTTAAAATTAAGAACAAAGCCCACTATGTCACCACTCCTATATGACATAGTTCTGGAAACTTTAGTTAGAGCAATTAGACAAGAGACAGAATTAGAAAGATTAAGAATGAGAAAAGAAGTGAAATCATCATTTGCAGATGACATGGTACTCTACATAGAAAATCCCCAAAATTCCACCAAAAGACTTCATAATAAAATTCAGTTGTCTAGCTGAATACAAAGTCAGCACTCAAAAATCAGTAGCCTTCCTGTGTAAGCAGAGTTCATGAGTGAAACCCAAACTAAACGGTATATACTTTAAAGAGTCAACAACTAGGATCTCATCTTATTAAAAAGCCTTTGCATATCAAAAAAAAAAAATCACCAACAGAATGAAAAGACAATGTACAAAGTGGGAAATATTTTATTCAATTGTTCCTCAGGCAAAGGACTTTTCTATCTAGAACATACAAAGAATTGAAAAAATCAGGTCCTAAAGTTTAAAGACCCAATCCAAAAATGGGCACCTGAGATGAATACACATGTCTCAGATGAAGAAATACAAAGGTCAAATAAATGCATGAAAAAATGTTCAACAATCTTGATCATTAAAGATATGCAAATTAAAACAACAGTGAGATTCCATCTCATCCCAGAAAGAATGGCTATCATCAAGAAATCAACCAATAACGAATGCTGTTGGGGCCACTGCGGACAGGGAGCCCTTCTCCACTGCTAGTGGCAGTGTAGACTGGTACAACCACTGCGGAGATCCTTCAAAAACTAGAATTAGAAGTCCCACTCAATTCAGCTATTCCCCTTCTGGGTATCTTCCCAGGAGAACTGAGAACATTACACCATGGTGACATGTGCACCTACGTTCATAGCAGCACAATTGTCATAGCTATATCTTGGAAATAAGTCAGATGCCTGTCAACTGAAGAATAGATAAAGAAGATGTGGCCTTTTTATGTCGTGGATGCAACTTGAGACTATACTCAAAAGTGAAGTCGTCGTCCAACTCGAATGCACAAACACCGTATCGTCCTCCTGGTAGGAGGGCTGGAAAGAAAAAATAAGGCCTAAAATGTATGATAGTTATTATGAAATGGAAGGAAATTGCTCAAAAGGAAAAAGAAACTAGGATAGGAGAACAGGGAAAGGAAGGGAAAAGGGGAAAAAAAGCAAATTAGTTATACTTCTAGTGTCTCTTAGTTCATGCAAGAGAAAGGTTTGTGCTAATACTGATTACATTAACTATTGTTATTCTCCTATGATTTTGTTATGAAATTTTGTATTACTTTTTTCCATAAAATTTAAAAAAAATCTATTGTTTTATCTTATAAAACACAGTAGATACACTATATATATATATATATATATATATATATATATGTATATATATATATATATATCTCAGAAGTTGTAAAAATGTGTCCTGCAGCTCCGCCCATGTGAGAAATTTGATGGAGTGCAGAATAGTAGCCCCATGATATGTGTATATATGTAGACAGTGTTATTAGCATGGCGTGAGGTCCATAGACCACAAATACCCTAGGCTGTGTCTTCCTGCAAGTTGAAAGAAGACACCTGTGCGCAGGGACCGACAGAGCTTCCCTGCTCCTCCTGGGTGGGACACAAGGCTTGACAAGGGACATCGGGCATGGGTTTCAGCCCCCAGCTGCTCGCCAGAGTCTGCGTAGTGCTCAGATTGGACTGCCTCTGCGGCCTCATCCACCTCTCATATCACAGCCCCCGACCCCCACTGTCAATCTGTAGTTTCCGTTAGTCTTTGCATTCACCAAGACTCTGTGGATTCCTCAGCCTCCTTTTCACTGATCTCTTTTTGTCATTTCCTACGTGCTTAACTGCAAAAGATTGTTGTGAGTGGCCAGTAGCAAGGTGAGCCTAGAACGACTCAAAAGACCGCTCAAGGCGGAAGACAGAAAGTGGAAGGTGCATCCGGTCCAGTTCCATAGCAGAAATAAGGTGGGCGGAGTTAGTGTCCCGTGGGCAAGGAAGACAGGAAGTGCCCCCATGTTGTGGTTTAGCTCCCCAATGGCCTCCAAAGCCTCATACGTTTGCAAAGTGACTGGATGTGGGGAAGGTGAGGTCTCTTCAGAAGCCCAGTCACCGGGGCAGGACCTGGGGGAGTGTATCTCGCTCTCTGCCTCCTTTCTTCGCCCTCTCTGCTTCCTGTTCACCATGCCGGGGCAGCTCTCCTCCACCGTACCCCTGCCAGCCCGTCCAACCTTGGCGTACATCAGGCTTCAAAATGAACCTCTCCTTCCTTAACTTGTGGGTTTTAGGCACTTTTGTCCCAGCAGTGTGAAACGTAACTAAAACGCCCAGCCCGAGGCTGGATAACTGAGGGTCTCTGGAGGATTTTCAGCAGGAGAGTCATTTCACCTAAGTGCCCCTGTGGGAAGGACACCCTGAAAAGGGCAAAATGTGGCACCAGGGACAGCAGAGGCTGCTGCTGAAGGTGAGAGGTGATGATGGATTGGACCAAGGGTGCGGATGGGGCACGGCGGGCAGACTTGGGTACATTTCGAAGCATGAATTGGAAAGACTCGGGATGGACTATGGATCATGCAGGAAATAGAGGAATCAGAGAAACAGTACAAATGAAGCATCCCAAGTAATTTCAGGACTTAACCAAAGGTCTAGCAGCAGCTTTAGTTCTACCATAAAAATGAATCAGATGTGAATGTGATTTGTTTCTATTTTCTAAGCCTTGGGGAGGTGATCCCTCGGGAAGTAGCTCCAACCAGGGCAAAAAAGGCTGTGACCGGAGACAGTTTCCAATGCACAGAGTAAGCAGGCTTCTTCCCTGCCCAAGCCTTCCTGGTGCCAAGCAAGGGACAGAGGACCCAGAGAGAAATATGACCAGTTCCTCTGTCACCTTGGTTCATCTGTCTCCCTTTGTGATCTCAGTGAGTTTTTCAAAATGCATTTTAAGTTCCCAAAATAATTGGGATTCCAAATAGAGTGGCATTTTCTCCCTTTAATTTCATGTATTTCTCCAGAACGTAGCAGGTTTCCTGGACCTGAAAAATCGAAAGCTAAGATCTCAGCAATAACTCTGGCAAATCAGCCTTGGTTAACAGGAATCCTTTCAGATGCACCCTGTGTTTTGCCCTATTCTGTGAGGACATATCCCCATGTCCTTACACGCTCACAAGGGGCTAGGGCCGGGACATGTGCACTCTGTACTTCCCAGCAATGTGACAAAATATATTTTGTTATGGCTTTCTGTTATCACTAAATTTTATGATTACATATTAAACACAATGCAAAAAAAGCTATTTTTTTGTCTGAGTTTTAACTAAAACATTTATCAGTATTCTAATTAGTATTAGAAACACTAATTATTTTGATAATTTTTGAAACATTCCCTTTTAAAAATTAGGTATGTATGTATGTATATATGCATGTATATGTGTATGTATAAATGTATGTGTTGGCTTTACAGGCATGTACCACCACATCTGGACTTGGTAGCTGGCTCACAGCGCCCTGGGGACAGGGTTGGTGTAGTTTGTGATGCCAGAGATTCAAACCCTGGTCCCTACGCTTGCCATGCAGGCACTTAGACCACCGAGCTATCTCCCTAGCCCAATTCCCTCTCATTTTTAACACCCAAGGTTTTGTCTGGCTATGGACCAAGTGATAGAAGACATAATTCTAAAGTTCAATCTGCCTATTCACTTATCAAATCGAGATTCCATAGCAAGAGTCCGAGGGCCTGGTACACTTCAGCATCTGTGTCCTCCTGTAAAGCTAACACTAGGTCCTTGGGGCAGCCTCTGGATGCTGGGATTGGGGGTGGACTCACAGGGCATCCAGTCAGGACAGCAGCCTCCCGTTCTTGTTCCTTCTGGCAATGTCTCCTGTCTGCCAGAGAGAAGGAAATAAGTAAGCGTTGAGAAACAGCCTAAAGAAGTTCTCTGAGGCAGCTGTATAATTCTTGCTGTTCCCTGCAGGAACAGCCAGATGCCAAATTGCTCAGAACTAACAAAACATGTAGTGTGGTAGGCCAGTAAGGCTGATGCCTGCAATTCCAGCAGCTCAGGAAGCTGAGGTAGGAGGATAGCAAGTTTTAGGGCAGCATAGGCAACTTAGCAAGACCTTGTCTCAAAATAAAACATGAAGGGGCTAGAAGATAGCTCGGTGCTAGAGTTCTTGTTTACCTTGTAGAAGGCAATGGGTTCAATCCCCAATATAGGCGAAAATAAAAATGAAGCACACAAACAAAATTTCAAAAAAGCCTAGTACTGTTGGAAGGATAAAAGTCTCCTGATTCCTCTAGGGTATGGATTCAGGATGAGCATGCAAGTTTCTGTTCTACCCGGATGATCACAACTGAGCTAAAACAAGTTATTTTTAGCAATTAATTAAGCCCTACTGAAAATTATGTCAAATGATACCTAGAGTTCAGTCATTAAAAATATTTAACTCTATATTAATGTTTAATTATTCTATTAATTATTGTATTACAGATGACATTGGTGCAGTGTCATTTTTAAGCGACGAAGTTAATGGTTTTACTCTTAAAAGGGGAGAAGGTTTGTGTATACCATTTTTCTTGCTGCTCTAGACAGGAAAATTAGATGGAAATATTGTAGACAGTCAGACAGAGCCAGGCCCTCAAAGAGACAGCAAGAGCACAAGACACGTTACAACTGCGAGAGAGCTGGATGCTCCTGCTGTGGGCCAGACCTAAAGACTGGAGATCAAGCAAATGATGACCTCCCTGAAGATAAGCATCTGGGATTGGTCATCACCTTGAGGAAGCCAGGAAGAGTCACTGATCCAACCCCTACTGGCTGGCTATTGCATAAAACACTGTTTTATATTCGTGCCCCCTTGCTACATGACTCACTTCCCCATTTAGTTCTGGGCTTAATCAATTTTACCTGAGCAGTTGTGCTTGTAAGCTCATTGGTTGACCATAGTTTTGTCCCACCTCATGCCCAGTGAAGCAAGTTCCCATGGCTTTCTCCTTCGACTTGCCTTACCACATGGTTTTACACTATGAGATTCCCTGGAAGAGAAAACTTCCTGAGGACAACCGGCTTGGATTCCTCTCCTGTCCCTCTCCAACAGAAGTTTTCTTTCCCAATAAATATTCTGTTCTTAACCCCCATTTGTTCCTAAAGTTCATTATTTGGTTTTGGAGAACATGAACTTGTCCAGGTATCTTTCAGGACGAGGGCTTCATTTTCCCCTATATCATTGTCACCATACCTGGTGTCATATACTGATGGTTTGGCAGAGGAGCTCACAGACACAAGATGCCCTGGGGTTAGGCAGGCTGAGAAACGTGGGTACCGGAAGCAGGCTGGGCACAAGCACACATGTGTAAGTTGTGTGAATGACTAGAGTACCCTGCTGTGCAAATCCAGCCACAGCCAAGTGTCACCTGGAAGAAACGCAGAGCCAATAATTGCTAGATCTTCTGATTTTTCAAGAAAAAACGAAAGTCTATAATTTTATGTGGAGACATCTGATTATTAAATGTTGGCTCCCATTTGAAACAACCATGCCAACAAACCATTAGAACCAAACAAAATATGGCTGCTGGCCACCAATCCAGTTTGTTACTTCGGGCTCTGATCATGTGATAAGATGGACATTGCCCCCTGGTGGTCGCTTTCCTCAGCTTTAGCTTTAATTTCAAGAGATGAGGTAATCACACATTTTGATTTTTGAGCATTTTGTGTGAGAAATAGGGTACTGCCGGGTGGGAGAACTGTCCACTTCCAGCACTCTTGCCAATATTTCCCAATTCAGAGCCATGGGTCAGAGTTAAAGCTGAGTATGGAATGAGAACTGGTGATTCAAACACTGAAAAGAGATGTTCAAACGCACGTATGTTTATACGATAGTCCGAGGCAGCCACTTGAGAGTATATGCTGTTAAGTATTCAAGTGGGGTGTGGTGCAAACAGCACCACAAGCACTGGGTAATTTCCTCCGGCCCTTGCGGCTGCAGGACGGAGCATCTGGGTGGTGACTCACTCTGGAGGCTGTCCACCTAGCGCTACAACAGACCTGAGATACAGTTTTCTCCGCTGTAAAATTCAGGGGAAGTGTTACTGCCTGCCTTATAGGGCCACGAGGACTCACTGTCTTTGATGCACTTTGCTGGGGAGGACGATTCTGACTGAGATATGAGCAGCCCGAGCCACTGCCAGCGCCTTGCCCCCAGATAGGCAAGCAGGACTGGCTTATTTTCTGTGCATACCTTTGGCCCAGACTGGGTGTGGCTCTTCCCCAGCTTCCTCATTCT
>PVJA010016681.1:25266-43130 GCA_004027025.1 Myocastor coypus
TGCTGACACCCTCTATCCCAGAGCAATCCAGCAGCCAGCCTCAGAGACAGGACAGTTCTCTTACCCGGCAAAATGTACTACTAGAAGAAATCTTCCAACTGACTCTCAAGGCCCTACTCAGTGTCTGTGCTTGCCTCAGTATTCTCCTCCTTGGTTTAAAAACCAAACAAATAGGGGCTGCCCAAAGGAATTCTCTGTCTCAACCCCCAAGGAATCAATCGCAAATTCCATGAGAGGGTTTTGACCTTTCTGGAGCCCTGTAATCATAGCACTCGTGTCATAAGCGAGGCGACTCACCGTCCACTCGTTTAGGAGGTTTGGCTAGGCCATGGCCAGCAACATGTGGGGGGAAGTTGTGGCAGATCAAAAGCATTCACAAAGCAGAGGAACAGAGCCAGAGGAGAAAGGATGAGTGAGGGCTCACACAGTCCCCAAGGCGGACCTCCCTGACTCACTGAGACACACCCAGACAGGTACTTTGCCAATTTCTTGGCCCACTCTCAAGCCAATCAAGTTGATATTTTAGCTTACCTGTTATATAGATCTCTGCTTTCATATTTTCCATATTAAATGTTAGAATATAATGAAAAAAATAAGATTGCTAAAAATTAAGATCTACTCATTTTTGTTAGGCAAATCTATAGATGAATAGTAAAGTAAGAATGCTCACTTCAAAGACATAGGATAGCGTATTAACGCAAAGTCTGCACTGAGATGATAAATGTGAATAATGTGTATAAATATTACCGCACTTATATATTCAAAAAAGTTCAGCAGAAATGGTTATGTGTTTGTTCCAGTGTTACTTGCATTGCTCAGAAGGGTTTTGGATTTCTTTTTGAGCCATCTTGGAATCCTACTCATTTTGAAGAGTATTCCCATTGGTTTATGCTCACGCATAATATTAAAATCAGAGAAAGGTGGAACAGTGCCTCAGACCAGTAGATAAATATGACCTTCGTGGGTCAGGGGTCAAAAATTAAATGGGAAGTAGCAAAAAGAAAGGCAGAGGAATGGAAGAGAGACTGAGATAACACAGAGAAGAATCAGTCAAGACACTCCAAAGATATATAATGTACAGCTTCAGAGGTGTCATGAAATCTTGTCACAAAATGAAAATCAACATTTTTGTAATCCTAACATAGTACTATAATCAATATTTAAGCCTTCAAATAAATTTAATATTTTAATAAAATAGTGAAACCAGAAAACATTTTATCTCATGCAGAAACTCCAATGCCCTGGTTAAGAAATACGAAGCAAAGTAAAGTGAAGTTATCACAGGGAACAGATGGAAGCTTTCCCTGGCAGTAATTATAAGCCGAATTCTTGGTATTCTCCTGGAAATTTTTGAGTCTATCTAACTCCTCAATTTTTTTTTCAGAGAGAAATATTTATGAAATGAGTTTGTACAAGACTGGCTGCAGTTCAACTTTTGCAGAAACAATCTGCTTATCTAAGTCCTGTCTGAAGGGCACATATTTTTATTAGTGGAAATTGTCATAGCAATCCAAAGCCAGCTATTTCCTCTTCTCAGCTGAAAGAAACACAGTCTTGAGACAGATTACTGGAGACTTTTAATAACTCGCTTGAACTTCAAGTAATTACATGTTTGTATTATCACATACATGGACAGTAAAGAGAAATACATGAGAAAATACATACATATAACTAATAGAAACAAAAGGGAAGATACTTCAGTACATTTATAACAAGTAGCTTTCAAGTAATACACGTGAAGATTTACAAAACATTATCTCAATTACAAACATACATGAAAATAGTGGTCATAGGTACATTCTTGCTATAAAACCCAGTTCCAAGATTTGATTTCAAAATTCAAGCTTTTTGTCCTTCACAGAAAGGGAAAATAACTTCAGTGAAGGTGAAGAACCTTAGCTCAAATATTCAGGGGTCCCCAGTAACACAGAATTATAGATAGGAGCCAGATTTTGAGTGCAAGTTTGAACTTCTCCAGATCCCCTGGTAGGCTCCTGACCGCGCATTTGAGACTCTATGCTTGGGGGGTGTGCATTGCTTGTGCTGAAACCATCTGCCTTTCTGTCCTTGAGCCTTAATTCCATTTC
This sequence comes from Myocastor coypus, assembly GCA_004027025.1. Lineage (NCBI taxonomy): Eukaryota > Metazoa > Chordata > Mammalia > Rodentia > Myocastoridae > Myocastor > Myocastor coypus. Next base: position 27,354 of record PVJA010016681.1, read on the forward strand.
TCCACCCACTCGCCCAGCCCGATGTGATCTTCCTGCAGTTTATCCTAGTGCCTTGGCTTTCCTCCGCCTCTGGCTCCTCCTCCCTCCTCCTCCTCCTCTGCCTGCTGTTTTTCCTCCTCCTCCTCCTCCTTCTCCTCCTCCTTGTCCTTCTTCTTCTTCTCCTCCTCCTCCTCCTCCTTCTTCTTCCTTTAACTTTTTGAGACAGGGTCTCGCTATGCAGTTCAGGCTGGTCTGTAAGCTCACTTTGTAGCCCAGGCTAGTCTCAGACTCACGCCGATCCTCCTGCCTCAGCCTTCCAAGTGCTGGCGTTGCTGTGGCGTATTACTAGCTGAGAGCTGCGTATTGTGTGCCACTTAGACCTTTCATACGTGCTCACCTCTGAGTCATTTACCAATCTGTTTCATAAGCCTCAGGGCCAAAATTGATATGCTCTACCACTGAAATCTCCTCATCCAGCAAGACTGAATAGAATAGAGCAGTAGAAATTTTCACCGGGATCCTAATGCAAAAGATATTAGCTAGCTACCCAAATCAATTGTGAATTTATAAATGTTAGAGGTGACAAAAACAAAACTTATAATAACTTTGGCACCTTTACCCACTTCTCCCCGCATCTTTCTCCTCTCCCTCCTTCCCTTCATCTTTCCTCTGGTTTCGCTGAGATTCCACAGAGAGAAAATCCACAATATTTCTTTTGGAATCTGACTTTGCCTGAGTTACTTTTCTGCCTGCTGAGACAAAATATCCGACACCCGAAGTTAAAGCAGGAAAGGTTTACTTGGCTCACAGTTTCAGCCCACAACTGCCTGGCTCCAAGACAGGGGGGCGTGGCAGACAGACATTGCGGAGGGGAAACAGTTCATGGAGGGTAGAAGGCCGCTAAGCTAGCAGGAGGCCCGACCGGCTTCTTTGTACCCGTTGTATATGTTGTCTGGGATCAAACCCATCAGTGGACTGATTTAGTAAACACCCACCCTTACTCCTCGCATCCTTAATTCTAGCACTGCACCACAAATCAATCACACATTGTAGATTCTGCCCCCTCTGCCAAAGCCTCACCTATGACCACATGAGGCTTTGAGGAAGAACTCTAAATACAACCCATAACAGACGTGTTTTACCAAAGCTTGTTCTATCCAGTTCCATCCATTTTCCTTGCATTTTCCATGCAAGTGACAGGATTTAGTTCTTCTTTATGGCTCAACAGCAGTCCGTTATGAATATGCTTATACCAACGTTGCTTCATCCATCCATTAGCTATCGGGCATCTAATCTGTTTCTATAGCTGAGTTAATTCTTGTGAGCCACAGCAAACACACGCCTGCAGGCACCTCCCTAGTATGATGACTTTATTCTTTTGGGTGAACACAGAGGAGTGATACAGCTGGATCAAATGAAGGCTCTATTTTCAATTTTGGGGGGTGACTGTATACTGACTTCCATAGAATTTACCTCCTATTATATTCCCAATGAACTGTTACTGCCACCAACTCCTCCATCCACAACAATATCTATGAGCTTTTGTAATCTTAATGATAACCGTGTTGACTGGCCTGAGATGGAATCTCAATTTAGCTTTCATATGTGTCTTAAAGCAATCTGCAGAGTCAATGCAATTTGAATCAATACGCCAATGAGATTTTCAAAGAACTAGAAAAAAGCAGTCCTAACTTGATATGAAAATATAAAAGGACAGGGATAACCAAAGTGATCCTGAGCAAAAAAGAACCATGTGGTAGGTACCAGAATGCCTAACTTTAAAACATACTACAAAGCCAGAGTGAAAAAGCGGTATGGTACTGGCATAAAATAAACACTCTGATATTTCTGTGAGGCTTTGGAATGGAGCTGTGAGCTGAGACTCAACCGCTCAGGGCACTGGGAAGCCAATGAGAGGTGAAGAGGTGAGGGCAAAAATGCACAGCGCTCTTTCGAGAAGGCTAGCATCAGACAACATACAGAAGAGAAAGCTTTTTCATTTTAGAGCAAGGAAACTTGAGACTACTTGGAGGCTGAGGGAAATAAACTAGACAGTAACACAAGTCCGGGACTAAAGGTGCAAGGAGGTCACCACAGGGCTTCCCTGAGCCAAGGAGGCTGTGAGATCAGAGGAACCAGAGTCCAGCAGGAGCTGGTAGGTCTGGCAAGAGTGTGTGTCCCCAGCAGGACCCGTGTGCCAAGGTAGCAGCGCGTCTGAGGTGCCAACAAAGGAAGCTGGAGGAGTTCCCCACTCTTGGTCTCAGTTTTCCTTGTGAGGAATGGTGGTTTCACTCCTTGGGGTTTGTGGAGTGCTAGTCTTTGTTATCTCTTTCTAGAACATTCTTCAGAACGTTTTGAAGCACTTGTTTGGTGGTCATGAATTTCTGTTGGGCTTTCCTTTGTAAGCGATTTGTTTCTTTCCTCCATTAGCTTTCAATGTACTGTTCTTGCACTGAATTTAAGAAATCTTGACTCTTACATGCCTTGGGGTAGATCGTTCTTTTGGATCACGATTACATCTCACTTAGCTGTATGTGAAATTCTTTTTTGAATGTTGGAGTAGTTTTGTGCCATTACTTCTGAGGACAGATTTTTAATATAATTTGTGCCATCTCCTGCCTCTTCATCTACCCAGGTCCTCTTATGTTACACTGCTTTGCATCATCTAGTAGCTGTTGGATTATTCATGGGTCCCTTACTATTTTAACAAAATCTTTCTTTTCATGATTTCCAACTCCAGTCTTGTCTTGTAGATGTGACACTGTGTCCTCACATCGGTTCATTCTACTCCATGTACTTTCAGCTGAATTTTTAAGCTCTTGGATATCTCACTGAATCTGTTTCAGGGATTCCGTTTCTTTCCTATGTTGGCCATTCATGGTTTCCATCATTTTCCTCAGGTCTTCTGTTTTTTTGTTTTGTTTCATTTGTGTCTTCTCTGGATTTATTAATCATGCGCTTCATTATGGCCATCATCTCTGAAGTTATGTGGGAAATTATTTCCGATATTTTTCTCATTCTTTGATTTGCTTTGTTACTTTCACCATTACCACTTCAGAGAACCCAGGTGGATAACTATCGATTTGTTCCACCTCACTATCCCCTGGGTTTGCCTTTGGTGACCTGCACGTCTGGAATTGCATCTTGTTTTCATATCTTCTCATCTTCTACTTTTTTTGTGTGGGTTTCATTCCTGTATTGATATAAATTATTTATGGCAGGTATCTTTATTGTCCATATCGAGAATGTCCAGGGTTAGAAGCAAGGCTGGAGGACAAATGAAGATTATATAAGCTTTGGGAACTGGCCAAGAGACAGGAGGAAAGTGAGGAGGAAGAAATGGAAACGATAACAGCGCAAAACAAACAAAATCCAAAGAAATTACAAACACGGCTCTCGCTCACATAAAAACAAGGACAAACAAGGGGAAAAAGAGACAAAATAGAAGAGAAAAAGAAAGGAAAGGATGGAAACCAGAAAGACATCCACTTCAGGGTGTGTCTCTGCCGTCACTGGCTAACAAAGAAAGCAGACAGAACCCAGATCCATGTTGACCCGTCCCAGAGAGACAGCGGGTGGTTGCAGGAAATCTGAGCAGACCTGGCCCTTTAGTGCCCGTGGGGGTCAGGCTGCTTCTGGCTTCTGGTTGTGAAGCTCGGACTCTAGTTTTTCATGCCACAATGCTGAATGACTCCTGCCAGCCCCCTGGCAGCTAGCATTTGGCTCCCTGGCCTCCTGACTTGAACTTGATTGGGCCTCACCCTGACACTCAGAGCAGCTAGATGGAGCCAACCCCACAGCTGTTCTGAGTTCTGACTTCTAATAGCTCCTTTCCAAAATGACTACTGGCCTATCTCCCTGTCCTGAGGTCTGTCTGAGCCTCAATAGCTCATCAGCCATAGCAGTCCACGGCATCCACCTCTTCATTCCATGGGTGAGTTTCTCTGAGGAGGAGCCTGGAGGTCTCCAGCATGACCTTGCCTCTGTGGGTTCTTGCTGCCTCTCACGCACTGAGTGGGGGCTCAGGAAGAAAACACAGCTTGGCGCGCCCTTCCTTTACTTTGTTGTCCCTGTCTTTCCTCTTCTCATGGGCTCTAATTTTTGCTTCAGATCCCTACTCCCCTTCTGCTCCCCTTCCTCACATTGCTATATCCCAGTCGCTAGCTTCCAAAGGTCAGAGAGGCCGTTTCTCTGCCATTCCCCTTCTTGTCGTCTTCCTAGAAGTCTCATCTGACTCTTCTTCAGCTCTGTGTTTCCCCACAGCACCCTTTCTGTTCTACCCTTCGTTCATCTGGGCTTTTCTTTTTATTTATGGCTTCAGAGAAACCTGACCTGATCTTTGAAGTCTTGATTTAATTTTTCTCTTAATTGTTCAATTCTTCTGATTTTTTTCATATTTAAATAAACAATGCCCGTGTGTGTGTGTGTGTGTGTGTGTGTGTGTGTGTGTGTGTGTTTGCTATGAATGACCTTGTGTGGAAAATTTGGTGTTTCCATTTTCCCACTGATGTGTCAATTCATTCAGGATTTATCCAGTGACTTGGCACAGCCAGTACAGGAGTCACAGGACCGGGCTCATTCCTACAGCCTTAGCTCTGACTCACTCCTGTCTTGCATAACTTATAACAGGTACTTCATGGAACGTAAGGGAAAAAATAGGGTAGACATATCTTACTGGAGGCTTTGCAGTGGTTTCCAGGCTAGAAGGCTGTGTACCTAGAAGCAGTCACAGCTGATACCAGCATCAATATGTGGTCCCATGACACTGGGACCATGAGTAGCCTCCAGTGTCTTCCTCATGGCTAGCTCATTCGTATACCCATCGTGACAGTTCTGGGAGGCTAACGTCAAGTAGCTGAGTCATTTTGCCTATGCAGGTCCTGCGTCCTTAGATGGCCTGAGTGCTGGGGATCAGTGTATAATAATATCTTCACACCTCATCTCCTTGGATGTCTAGCTCATCCTCATTGTGTTTAACCTTCCAGTGTCCTCCTTTCCATACTTCTGATCAGGGGGCCATGCCATTGCTTACTGCCCAGAAGCAGGAATATATTCTCAACTTGATCACTTCTCGTCCCACGTCAGTTAGGTGTCAGGTGCAATTCTCATTCTGCTTATCAGGAAGGTTTTGTTTTTCTTTCCCACTGTCTTCCAGGACTACCCCAAGTGTGGCTGAAATTAAGTCACTATCTAGTTTCAACATGCTTTATACAGCAAAACCAACCCAAACCTCGTGCAAACTCAGACTCTTTCCTTGTTTCAACTGGTCAGAGAGAATCCCCACAACACTGCGGTGCTAGGGAAGAGGCACTGGTTACAACTGCTGGGTATCAAAGGGTCTGTGTATCTATCCTGTGGTACCTCTTGCCACGGCTTTGGCTCTGTGTTCCAAGGTCCACACTGTTGCCCCCGCTGGAGCTTCTCATCAGTGCCATTGAACAACTTTTCTACCACCTCCAACACTGTAAGATGACATGGTCCAGGCAACTTGGTCTTCCATACGGCAGCCTAGACCTGAATCACAGCTTTTTTTGGCTCTGGTCCTCATTCAAAGCTTGCAATCTTTCCTGTCTTCAGAGCAATATTCTCGGGTGGTGAATATATAGCCTCTATGATGCAAAGAGGTACACAAGACATAAGGCACTGGGTTTCTCTTTGCGTGGTAGAGTGTGCCAGATGTTAGCAATTTGCCTTTTGCTTTGAAGGGCATATCCCAACATGTCTCTGACTCTGGACCTTAAAACCTTTCTTTTATAGTTTTTCTTTTACATTTTTTTAAAAGAATAAAAAACAGTAAAAAGAAAAAACATTAAAAATGACACAAAATTTCACTAAACAAAGTAATAGGAACTTCACAGTGGTTGCTGTGTTACATACAAACACACACAGCTACCTTATTTTTGACAAAGAAGCCAAACATGTTCACTGGGAGGAAGATAGCCTCTTTAATAAATGGTACTGATAAAGCTGGCTTTACACATGCTGAAGACTAACTAGACCCATTTCTATCACCAGGCAAAAATCTGCAGTCAAATGGATCAAAGATTTAAATATTAAGACTGAAACACGAATTTTTCTGGGGAAGAAAGTAGGCAGAAATCTTAAAGACATAGGGATAGGTAGAGACTTTATGGACAGGAATCAAACTACATGAGAAATACTTCAAACAATCAACAGCTGGGATCTCATCCTTATGATTATTTATTTATTTATTTGGTACAGGGTCTCATTACACAGCTCAGAATCATAGTGATCCTCCTGTTCCTTACTCCCCAGTGCTAGGATTACAGGCATGTGACAGCACACCTGGTTTCAGTGGCCAACACAGTGTGTGTAAAGGCCTGGGGCTGGCATGGCATTTGGTACTGGGGATCAGACCAGAGTTCTTGTGCTTGCCAGGCAGGTGCTTAGGCCATTGACCTATCTCCCTAGCCAGGATCTCATCTTTTAAAAAAGTTTTTACATATCGAAAGAAATCACCAACAGAATAATAAGAAAACCCATGAATTGAGAAAAAAAAATTAGAATCCTCAGACCAAGGACTATCTAGAACATATAAAGAATTTTTAAAAATCAGACCTCCAAAATTCGATTCAAAAATGAGCATCTGAGATAGTATATGCTTCACAAATGAAGACATACACATGGAAAATAAATATATGAAGAAATGTTCAACAACATTGATCATTCAAGAGATGCAAATTAAAACAACACTGAGATTCCATCTGATACCAGAAAGAATGGCTAGCACCAAGAAGTCAACCAACAACAGATGCTGGATGGGCTGTGTGGGGAAAGAAACCCTTTTCCGCTGTTGGTGGCAGTGCAGGCTGGTACAACCATTATGGAAATCAGTATGGAGATTCCACAGAAAGCTAGGGTTGGAGGTCCCATTCAGGCTAGCCATCCCCCTCCCAAACCGTTTTTTCTGAGGTAACAAGTCCTGAATCTGCCTAGGGCTTAACCTCCTACCAGGATGTCTCTCAAGCCTCTATTTTCTTTGCCAGTACATCTTTCCTTCTCCATTCACACAATTAATGTGATAAATCAACCTGATCTGAAGAATATTATAGGTGACTCAAGTCTTTTCCGGTAGAATTATGGCAGAGGGTAAGGGTACTACCATAACCCCGCAACAAAACTGAAAGTCAGTATTATTGTCTATCTCAAATGAGAGCAAACATTTTCTGATACTTCTCCCTAATGAGAGTGGCAAAGAACACACTGTCCAAAGCGATGCTTGTATAACAAAAATCTTATTAACAAGCAAAGAACAATATCGCATCTGGCCCAATAAATGTAAGCATTACTTTACTACTTGACTCAGTAGATAATAGTCCATGGCTAGTTTCCAAAGTCTCTCTGGTTTCGGCACAGGCTTTGCTTCTGCATCATGTTATTTTCCTAAGGCAGCAGTAATTTCCTCTCTTCTTCTGGGATATGATGCTGCATTTCATTTATTAACTTGGATATCGGAAGATCCTCTCACGATTTCTCTTGAACCTCTTCCACTACAGTGGCTTTTCTCCTTAGCTCAAAGCTACTGCCAAGCCAGTTCCCATGATGCTGTCAGGAACTGGGGAGTGACTCCTGGGTGGGTCCCCAAGCCCAGTGAGTCAACCATAAACTAAAGTTTAGCTGACTCATTTATTCAGGAGCCTCTAGATCCTCACATTAACAAAAGGTGTGGGCGATCTTGAATTTCTCTGGTTATCATTGTCAATTTGGCTTCTTCATAACAGTCTAAAAAGGTGGTTGATCATATGTAGGCATCATCCACAGCCACCTTGACATGCTTCCCATGCCTCCATCATTGCACTGGTCATGGAAGTCCCCTTCCCGAGGGTATTTTCCTGGGTAACCATGAGTGGAGTCTTTAGCGGCTGAACCTCTACTACATAGTGCAGGTACTGCTTGTGTCCCGCCTGCCAAGCAGAATGACAACTCCTACCAGGTGACGCTTGAGCTGCTGCCAAGCTTTCACTTAATCACCAGTATTCTCAGGCAACTCTCAGTACTCAACTGGCAGTACTCAGTACTCTCAGTACTAATGCACAATTCTCTGTGTTAACTCGGGAATTCCCAAAAATCAGTCCTTGAGATAGGAGGAGAAAAGCCAGAGATTCACTGGGTGCGACCACAGGGAGGGTGGGACAGTGTGAGAAGCCCAGGAAAATCATTAAACTACAACTGAAGTCTGATCATTGGGTAAAAAGCAGAAAAGAGGAAAAGTTGAAGAAGTGTTTTAGACTTTAGTTAATTCTGAAAGAGTTTGCAAGATCACTGGGAAATCCTAGGGACCAAGTTCAGCACCTTGCAGGAAGAGAGCTGTCTCTGGGTTCCTGCCTCATCCCGTTGGTGGCTCGAAGCTTCTTACCAGAAGTGTGACTTTGACTCCAATGAAGTGTCAGAGTCACAGTATAGCAGATGACATTGTCCATGGTCTGAAATCTGAGAGGCACCATCAGAACAGAACAGTGAGAGGAGAGTGAGGAAGAGGGAGAAGTCTCTGTGAAGGGAGAGGATGATGCATAAAGAGTAGAGAAGAAAAGACAAGGATCTTGGGTGAAACAACTTCTACTCTTCTCCCCTGGTTGACCTGGTTGAGGTCTGGCAAAGCAGCACATTTCTGTCACAAAGTGTGGCCATCCAGAAGGTAGCAAACATCCATAGTCACTAAGCCCTTGAGTGTCACAGAAAGGACAGCAGCTCTGCCCATCGGGTCACAGGGGATTTTCCCTTCGCCGAGGGCTATTCTTGAGTCTAGGAGAATGAGCAAGTGACATGGCCTAGACAGTTGGCATTCCATTGAAATTTGGCCCCAAGGTATTTCTGGATACTTTGATATCCACAGAGAAGGAAAGCTCCCGGTGCACAGGGAAAGAAGTGTTTCTCTGTCTCGAAACACAGAGATTATGATTTCATTCTGGAGAAAATCACTATTTATTTTGAGAAAATTAATAAAATGTATGGAAAATTGATCAGGGCTCACTTTGCAATTAAAGCATTTGAGGCTTTCATGAGGTAAGCTATAAAAAATTAAAAATGTCCCTTTATTGAGCATAGAAATGAATTTCTGCTGATTGTATTCTCTGGGGAAATATTTGTTTTCTAAACATGGAACTCAGTTTTGTTGTGTCTGAAAGCTATTTTGAGCAGAGAATTTGTATCATTTGGGTGGATAAAGAGGAGATCAGGATTGGTGAGTAATTTGAGCAGAAAGACTTGGAGGTCTACATTTATCTTATGCTAGAGAAGAGATTCTAAATGGAGTGGGTTGAGTCTGTACATTCTACACTGGACTGAATTTTTGGCATTGTTCTGAGATAAATAGCTGAGCTCAAGGAATGCAACCATCATTAAATCTTAATAATGATTTCAGAAAGACATAATTTTATTTAATTCTTCAATTATTACTGAAGCCATGCTATGTCAAGGCACTATCTTAGTCACCTGGTGCATGTCAGTGACAAGCAGAAAGTCTCTGCTGTTTGGGGCCTATTTCTTATTCCTTGATGTTCTGTTACTGGTAAGGTCATCACGGAGTAGGAACTAGGACAATTGTCCTCAACTCTGAGAAAGGATGATGCACTCAAGAAAACTCTTCCATAGGGGCTGGGGAGATGGCTCCAAGGCGCAAGTGCCTGCTGGGCAAGTGCAAGGTTGTGAGTTTGAACCCCGGTCCTGCAAAAAAAAAAAAAAGAAAAGAAAAAGAAAACTCTTCCACAGGAGATGGAAGCCAGACATGTGACATGTTGGCAGGCTAGGCGACTAAGTGAGAGATGTCTGGCTGAGAATTCCTGTGGAGAGTCCTTGGCTTGTGGACTGAGAACTATTGTATCTGGCATGAGGCCTGGAGCTACCAGACAGTTCCCCTCTGTGACTTGCCGAACCTAACAGAAGCCTGTGAAGTGTCATGACCTTGTCTCAGTAATCGCTGTGGAGATCTGAAAGAAGGGTCTGAGACCTCTGTGGTATGAGGTGATGCAAGAAAAGCTCCCAGAGGCTCACCAGTTGTGAAACTTTGCCCTCAGCAGAGCACATCTGAGTCAGCTGGGCTGAGGCTGAGGTAGCGAGCCCAGATGTCATTTGGGACCAATAAAGATGCTCCTGAGAATTCTCAGTGATTCCTAGAAAATACAACCTTGCAAAACTGGGAGTCCTAACCTGTCAAGCAAAAGCTTGGGTGGACTATGGTCAGTACTTCAAAAGGGATTGGGAATGTTAGTTTTGGAGGGATAATGTAGCAGAAAAACCAGTATCAGCCCAAATGGAAGAGTCTTTGCACTGAGGAATTGGAAAGGCAACTTTAGAGGGCTGGGGAATCCAGAGGTTCCAATCACCAGCCTAGAGTCAGATTTGAGTTCTCTCTCTCTCTCTCTCTCTCTCTCTCTCTCTCTCTCTCCATACACACACATATATATATTATATATGTTATATATATATTCTATATGTTATATAATATATATTTATATAATTATATATATGATATATGTATAATTTTTATTTGTTTTAATGAAGAAAATAGATAAAATAACCATGAAACAGCTTCAAAACAGGTTAGTAGGATGGTTACAATAATTAATACATTGCATATTATTGTCTTCATAGTAGTTATTCAGAGGACAAGATGCAGACATGATATCTTGTTTGGTCAATATTAGTACAAACTTTTATTCTCAATGAACTAAGAGAAAGTAGCTGCATATCTATCCTAACTCTCTAGTGTATACATATGTGTATATATATATTCTTTTTTTCTTTCCCCCTTTTTTCTACAACAAAACTGTCCTTTATCTGCACCATCGTGAAGTTAGTAACGCATGACACTAGGTTGCCTACCAACTGATAGCTCACCTTAACCACGCAGGATGTTCATCTCAGCAGTGAGGCTGCTTGTTTGCTTCAGGCACTGGGTCTGGTCCCTCCTACATGTATTTGATTGATTTTCTAGCTTCATGGCTCCCAAGATATCCATCCCCCTTTTTGTTTTCTTTTTTCAGAGATGGGTGTTTCACTGCAGTTAGAGAAGGTATATTAGGAGAAATCTTTAAAGGACCTTCTCATACTTGAAACCCATCTAGAGACTGTAGGTTGAGTTCAGTTCAAATATGCTTTTCAAGTGGGAAATACAAAGCTGATAGCAGGTTTCTACATGACTGGTTACCTGGAGTACAAGAGTTATGTTCTACATTGTCAGGCAGGACTCTACAGGAACACTCTGAGAAGGGGGAGGCCTGAGAAGAGTAGGCTGGGTGGAAAGTGAGCTTGGCTGGGCCAGTCTTCTCTCAAACATGATGACAGCCTTGAAGCCCTCGAAGCAAGTTGGAATCACTGTTTAAAATACAAGCTGGACACAGTCAGTTTGTTCCCACACATGGTTAAAGGAAAACATCGGGGCCTAGACTATCAGGCCTCAGTGACTGCGGCAAGCTAGCTAGGTGATGGGAGTGGGAGCATAGTCACAGGGTGTGAACTGATCTCTGACTCTTGTTCTAGTCTGTCTGTGCTTCTGGTCTTCTCTGTGTGTCCTAGGAATGGGGTGTCTGGGTCACATAGCCTCCAGGGACCTCACCAGCATTCATGGTGGGGATGGTACTCATGTGTGTGAGTTCTGGGGAAGGTCAGAGTCTGAACTGTGGATTAAGATGGAGCCACAGGTACCCACATGGACAGAGTAGAGTCTTTCAGACTCAGGTCACTCAGGGACTCGGAGTGTAATTTAGAGAGAGATGGGAGGAACTAAGGAGGTAGACTCTGTCTGGTAAGAGGGGATGTGGTGAAAGGGGGACAGGGAATGGCAGGGGACATAAAAGTGACCGAGATGCAATATGCATACGCACCAGTTCCTGGACACAAATGTGATTATAGGCTCCCAAACTTACAGTAACAAATGAAATTCTTTGTTTAGCTGCCTTGTGCCTATTTTATGAATAATTAATGTGGATGTTTCTAGCACTTCTATTATCTTTCTTCTGAAACCTTGCAGCAAAAGCACCTACCCTCCAGGAATAACCTATAAAAACAGTTTTCCCAGGGAAAAGCCCTCAGCTTAAGCGAAATCAGCAGGTACAACGAGGTGAATCATACGGCCTCTAGCTCCCTCCTAAATGTAGCTTTGTGGGAAGCTAACACACCTACACATACGTTATCACAGAAACAAACACAGCAAGTAGACCTAGCCATGAGCACTAGGCATAGCATGCCACTCAGCTGAGCAGAGACGGAAACATGCTAGAACGTGTTCTTTACTGTTTAGAAGTTTTTGTTCGTATCAGTAAAGTTTGGTGCTTTTCCCATGTGCAGGGGCCACTGGAAGCTACGTGGACCAACGCGTTCTGGCGATCTGCTCCTGGGAGTGAGACTGTTGAAAGGCTCTTTTTGAAATGCACAGGGCTACAACCTTATATTCCTTGGAGACTAATTTTAGCAGCAGTAGGAATTGACCTTCTGGACTCCAGCAGCTCTGCTTGGGTTGCTGTTATTATAATTCAAGCCTGTGGTTTTGGATCCTCGTCCTTCATAAAGGTCACAAACGACTCCAAAATGACACTAGGCAGACTGAGCAGTATTCTACTGAGCCCTAGAATACGTAGTGAAATTTGAGCAAAGGTTTTAAAAGGAAGGAGGAACGGTGGGAAGAGGGCCAAGAATCTTCCTCCTTCCCTTCCTGTGGTCGATTGCTGCGCAGGGTTGCTAGACCAAGCAGCGGCTAGTCCTCCATTCCTGAGACAGGTGGGCGGCTCCTGTAACCCAGTGCAGCCCCAGAATGTGGCGGAAGTGCTGCTGTCTGAGTTTCACACACAGACTTCCAGAGGCTCTACTGCTTCTCTTTCTGCACCAGAGGCCCCTGCCTAAGAGGCCCTGAGCCAAGAGAGACCACGTGCCACAGGAAGCTGCTCTAGGTGAACCATCTTGGCCCAGCCAGCCCCAGGTGACCGGCCCACTGCCCACAGAGGCAGTGTGAGCTGGCAGAAAGGCCTGTGGAGTCTGGTCAGGGCCAGAACCACCAAGCAGAGCCAGGTCCAGATTGCTGAACTGCGACATGCTTACAGTCACAGAGTTTGGGGGTAGTTTATTAAACAGCAGTAGCTGGCTGATAGCTCTCCATATCTCCATGAGTCACACAGCCCAGAAATGGTATAAAATATTACTTTCTCAACTTGAGTTAAAGTTTTATGGAGTTACTTAAGTCAGTGCTCCTGGAAGTGCTGATCCGCAAAGAGGCAGAGAGCTTGCTCCAGAATGTACATCTACACACTTTCTGCTTCATCAAGGAAGTTGCGCAGCGTGAAGGACACTGAACTGAAAAGTGAACACAGCGACATGGTGAATACCCTAGCTTAGGTCATCATATTAATGCAATTGACAATAAATAGCTCAGAGGCCAGCTGTCACCTGTGGGCCCCACTTTTGGTAACAATGATCTATAGCATAGAGATGAGTAATTTTTTTTTCTTTCTGTGTGATACCTGATAGTAAGAATTTTAGGCTCTGTGGGCCATATACTGTCTGCTGGCTTTGTCCTAACAGTATAGAAGCAGCCACACCCACAGGAAGGATGTAAATGGGTTGGCGTCCTTTGTTCTAGTAAAACTATTTCAGAAATAGGGGGCAGGCTGAATTTGGCATACAGGCTGCAGTACGCTGGCTTCTGGATCTTGAGCCCTCTCTGTAGCCCGTCTCCAGCAAAGCTCCTGATTGGGCCTGGTATTTTAATAACATCGTATGAGCAAGCAAGAGCAGAAACAAAATTAAAAATCCTGCCCTTCATAGAGAGGCAAAACCAAATGCCTACAAGTTATTTCAGAAACCCCGAAACAAACCCAGAGAGGCAAGATGAAAGATGTACATAATCATGGTTAAATATAGAAAGTAATAAAATGAAGCACTCCCAGGGTTATAGTTAGGGGTTCCAAGGGAATAGATTTAATACAGTATACATAATTTGTGGGATTATTTTATAATATTCACCCCAAAAGTCATAGGTAGGTGAGTGGAAATGATCTGTCGAGGTACCACAGACCCAAAGAATCCACCTGAGGGACTGGATTCCCCAGCAATGTCCTGTGTGAGTCCAGCTGAACACCTTGAACCTATGGCGATGTCCTCCACGAGCCTAGCTGGAGGCCGGGAGCCCGTGGCAATGCCTTCTGCAAGTCTGTGTCAAGGATCTGCACCGGGAAGGCCCCAAGGTCAGTGGGGGAAGCTAGAAACTGCATCAGCGGGGTCAAGGATCTGGAAACAACACTCAAAATAAGGATCAGAGGTCTCCTAAAATAACTCTAGACCTCCTCAGGGACAGGGAGTACCTGAGTTTCTTTGATGAGGAGGATCAGGAAAACCAGCTTCTCCAGGAGAACAAGCTCCAGGAGAATCAACGGCACCCCCCTCTTCCCCTCCAGCTCTCTCTTTAGGGCATCGGCAATCACCCCAGATGGGCCTTCCCCACCCAGCACCACCCTGAGACCATTAGTTAATCCACCTCCACCAGTAAGGGCGCATGGCCAAATCGTGGGGAAAGTATAAATATTTCCAAGGGTTCCCATTCAGGCTGTTGACACCTCACAAACACAGGCCTGTTTAGCAGTAAGGAACCTGAAGCTCCCTCCTCCTTCTCCTCCCTTTCCACTCTTTCTTTTCTCCCCTTTGTTGTTAACACGAGGAAAGAATTTCCAGGCTCCAGGAGAAGCAACCAGCATCACATTCTTGGAGAGTAGGCTCATAGAGCAGCGGTTAGTCATTCACGGTTGCCTCACTTGATGCCTCTTCAGCGTAGTGTGGAAACAGCCCTGCTCTGCATCGTTAGAGTATGAGACGGCAGTCTGATTTGGATCCACCTCGAGATGGGCAGGGCATGCCCCGGCGAGGAGAAAATGCCAGGAAGAGCCAGCAACTGAGTTGTCAACTGTCCCATCCATTTCTCCAAAAGCATACTGGGAAGATTTCCAAATTCTTGCTACATTCCGGTGAGGTTTTTCTTTTTTTTTTTAATACAAGATGGTTAGCTGCTTTGACAAATATACTCTCCAAATAACAACAGCTGTTATGAAAATCATTAGAGTAGAACAGAAATCTCAAGTACTGTGTGTTCTGCTTACTGTAATGAACTATGTAACCTTTTGTTAAGGCTCTCAGACTTTTTAAGGATGATGCCTTCATTTTAAAGGAATGGCTTAGAGCGAGCTCGCTTTTAAAACGGGTTCAACTTAAGATGTAACATTTGCGCTACCTTTTTGATTAAGCCGTTGAGAATCCCTGGCAGAATGCGCGTGTGGGGAGGACAGCACAGTGGGACCAAGGCCGTTGTCTGCCAGGAGCCACTTAGCCCAGGCTGGTCAGGCAAATTTTCCAGGAAATGACCACGGTGCCACAGTCACCAGAGAGGAGAAGGGGAGAATAAGGCCCCAGGGATGGCGTGTGGGGGTCACAGGTACACGGCATGATGAGGGGACAGTAGAAAAACTAGAGAAAGTAGAGATGAAGGCAGTGTTTGTAAAAAGGGAGAAGATGGAGAGAGGGGAGAGGGGGAGAGAGAGAGAGGGAGGGAGGGAGAAGAAGAAGAGGAAGAGGAAGAGGAAGAAGAAGAAGAAGAAGAAGAAGAAGAAGAAGAAGAAGAAGAAGAAGAAGAAGAAGAATGCATAGCCAATGTTTCTACTTCCCAAAGAGGAAGAAGAAGAAGAAGAAGAAGAAGAAGAAGAAGAAGAAGAAGAAGAAGAAGAAGAAGAAGAAGAAGAAGAAGAAGAAGAAGAAGAAGAAGAAGATCGGAAGAGCGTCGAGAAGGGAAAGAGTGTAGAT